>VZTI01002404.1:268852-314208 GCA_013397865.1 Struthidea cinerea | reverse complement strand
TTTTTTTTTTTTTTTTTTTTTTTAAAAAGGACACATCCAAAGATCTGGATAATAAATTATTTGCGTTTCCTAAGAAACTTTTTTCTTTTTTTTCTTTCTTATTTGCCTCGTTAAGCTGCCTGAAGCCTTTGACAGAAGTTAAGCCTGGATTGTACTCATCTCTTCAACGCAGAAATGCTATTAAAGGAGGAAGGGAACCCAAAAAGAAGAAGGAAAAGGAAAGCCCCCATCCTGACTCCAGAAGCCCTAATTCCTCCCCGTGCCACGAGGAGGAGGAAGAATGCTGTGAACCACTTGAATTGCTTGTAAACGCTGAGAATGGGTCTCTAAGGCTGATAGTGATGCAGGAAAAGCGCCAGCCTCGGCCCCTCCCTGCTCAGGACAGATGTGCCTCCCCCTGCCATTGGGGGAGGACTCTTCCTCACCCCCCATTTCATCCTCCTGGCCCCCCAGCCATGGGGAGCACCATCAGCAGTCCCCCTCCGTGGCCATGACCACCAGCATCTCGCTCTTGCCCATCTCCTCTAAGGCACTGGCCAGGGTGTTGAGATCGCCGTCGTCCTGGTGCTCAGCTTCCCACAAGTCCAGGAGCACCCCGGTGGGGCTGGCTTTGGTGGCAAAGTAGTTTAGATACCTGAAAGGGAGAAGCAGAGGAGGGTTGGGCTGCTGTGGTGCCCTTCGGAGACGGCAGGAGGGAGGATGCTGGAGCAGCAAACCTGTTTGGAACATGGACTTTGATGGGAATGCTGTAACACAAATGCCAAAGCCCTCGAGAGACCGTCTACAATTTTTACACAGAGCTGGTATTCATGCAAAAGCAATGTAAGCTTTGCTTTGATGAAATTACCCTTTCTCCCTTTGGTCCTGAGGGTGAAACCAGGTGGGAGTGGCACAGACATGGTCCCAGATACGTAAGGGCCATTCAGAGTGATAAGAGATGCAGGACTGTGGCACAGATGGATACCAGAATGGTTTGGGTTGGAAGAGATCTTCAAGATCACCTTGTTCCAACCCCCCTGCCATGGACAGGGACACTTTCCATTATCCCAGGGTGCTCCAAGCCCCTGGAACGTTTCCAGGCATGGTGCAGCCACAGCTTCTCTGGGCAACCTGTGCCAGGGCCTCACCACCCGTACAGGGAAGAATTTCTTCCCAATCTCTCACCTAAACCTTTCCTCTTTTAGTTTAAAATCATATCCAAGGATAGAGATGGATGTAACTATGCAGAACTATATCCCCATTTTTGGATGGCCCTGTACAGCTGGACACAACCCCACTGGATGCCTGCAGCTGAGAGGGAGCACAGACTGAAGCCTCCCTGCTGGGGGCACAGGAAGGGAAAGCAAAGCTTGGGGAGACCCACCGGTCCATGGAAAGCTTCTGGGCGAGAAGTCTCCAGTCGTTCCCCCTGGAGCTGGGAGCATCCAGGCTGTTGCAGATCTTCTGCCGGATGGAGAGGGGGATTTTGAAGGCGTAGGGTCCCACCTGGGTGGTGGTGGTGGCACCGCTGTGGTGGGAGCGGAGGGTGTCGGAGGAGCTGCCATGCTGGAAGAGGAAGGACAGGGTGAGACGTTGCTGAAATGTCTGAGTGTGCCCTTGCTGTCCCCCCACCTCCCCTCCGCTCACCTCTCCCAGCGTGACGTGGAGCTGGAATATCTGCCCTTCCCCTTCCACCTGCCGGACGCAGATCTTGCAGGTGAGCTCGGTGGAGGCCTGGCTGTACCTCTCCAGCATGAAGGTGCAGTGCAGGGCTCGCTGGCTGCCACTCCAGATGTGGTAGAAGGGGATTTCCTGTGGACCACCAAAGCACGGGCTCAGCGAAGGCTCCAGCAGCGGCTGTGGGAGATCCCACCTCCTCCAGCCACCCCATGAGGGTTGACACGGGACAGCAGGGCCTCACAGAGAGCATCCCACCAAAAAGACCAGAAAACCAGGAGACAACTCAGGAGACAAGCCCAGGGCACCCACAGCCCTGTGGTGCCTGGCTGGAGATGGTGCTCCCAGTCTGGAAGCCCAGCTGCCCCCACATCAGCCCCTCACCTGGTACTTGGCCAGCAGTTTGCTCCTCCACAGCGCGTGGGGGATGTCGTGGATGGAGAGGCGCAGGTTGTGGTAGCTGTCCTTGAAGGGCAGGGACTTGGGCTCCTCCAGCAGGTACCCTCCCAGTGTCCTCTCCAGCTCCAACACCTCCTGTGGGCAGTGGGACAGATAGGGTGAGGCCCAGGAAAAGGGCAGAGGCTGCTCCTCTGCCCACCTCCACACCCAAAACCAGGATGGAGTGGGGAGAGGAGGTGCCAAGAAGAGCCAACAGCAGCCTCAAGCCCATGGAGAACAGCTTTTGCCACTTCAACAGAACTTGCCAACTCATCTCATACACCAGCCCTACCTAAAACTTGAATTTCCTTGAACTGCCTCTGTACTCCTCGGAGAATCCAAAGCTCCAACACAAGGGTCAGGCACTCCCTTGAAGGAGCAAGAAAAGCAGAGGAGGAGCACTCTCTGTGCTTTTAACACCATCCCTTCACCACACCAGCAGCTTTTAGGAGAAAAAGATAATCCAGGAGCCAGAGCCCTGCCTACATCCCCACCTAGAGGCACCACAGCAATCCCAACGGGATCCACAGGACAAGTCACAGGGAATCAAACAGCTACCACACCGGTGGGTCCAGGTAGCCAAAGCATCCAAACTCTAGCTTCCTGTGATGCACTGGATGTTATCCATGCCACAAAACCCTTCCAAGGCAGGGAGAGACATGGATCCATGCAGAAATAACAGTATCTATAAAAAACCCACCCATCGGCAGCCAAACCTCTCCTGTAATGCATGCAGGAGGGGTCCCAGCAGAGGAACTACACAACACCCTCCCTGTTTCCTTCGGAGAGGGCGAGGAAGGATGGGGAAAGCAGTAAACACCTTATTATTTCACTGTGGTCACTTTGCAGGCAGTTGCATCAGGTTGTCTGCTCTCCAGGGCCAGGCCATCCTGAGAGGCACCAGGCAGCATCCTGCTGCCAGCACAAACAGCTCTGGGAAGGGGATATTTACCTTCAGAGCATCTGGCGTGTCCTCCAAGCAGTAGACCTTGAGGCTGTACTCCAGGGAGGTGCAGATGGTGGGGGCAAAGATGGCAAGCTGGAGCCTCTTGATGGCTGACCTAGAGTAGGACTCTCCCACAAAGACATAAGTGCCAAGCTGGTCCAGCAAAATGTGGCAGGACTTGGCTTCCAGCTGGCAGTAGCAGGGAGTGTTGAGGGTCTCCTCATCCAAGGTCACAACTTCCTACAGGGACACCAAGATTGGGGGTCAGCCCGTCGTTCAAGGGGTTATGCCTCTCAGGGTCTCTGCTGGCTGCAGGCCTGGGTTCCCACCTTACCTCCCAGTTTCCCTGGTGGGACTGTGTTTTCAGCTGGTAGATCCAATCTGAGGAGCTGGTGTCAGCACAGTGGGGAATGGTCAGGACGACGGGGCGGCACAGGAGCAGGCCCGTGGGCCCACAGGTCACCGCCGGGCTCAGCACTGTCTGTGTGCCCTCAGAGGGCAGCCTGGGGAGTGACAGGGGACAGAGGTTGGACAGGGAACTCCATGGCAGCCAACAAGGAGTGGGTGGCCAGCAGGGTGACTTACAGGGCGCTCTCGGCCTTGTTGAGTACCAGGTACATCTCATAGAACTTCCCCTGGGGGATGGCCCCGTGGGGCACCAGCAGGCTCACCCCTGGAACGGCACACACAGGTGTCAGTCACAGACAGAGGGAGGAATGAGGGAGAAACCACCGTCCAGCCCAGCCGGTGAGCACAAGGAGAGCAGGGAGCCACGGCAGCACAGAGAGGAACACTTCCAGATCACAGAAACATGGAATGCTTTGAGTTGGAAGAGACCTTAAAGATCACCCAATTCCATCCCCCTGCCTTGGGCAGGGACACCTTCCACTGTCCCAGGTTGCTCCAAGCCCCGCCCAGCCTGGCCTTGAACACTTCCAGGGATCTAGGGGCAGCCACAGCTTCTCTGGGATGTCCCATGGCTGCATCGCTTGCAAGGATGAGCCAGGCCAATGCTCTTTCTTCATTAAGAAGAAAATCTTTGTATCTTTGTATCTTTTTGCAAGGTGCTGGCCCTGGATCAATGGCAGGGAAAGCCAAGGCAAGCCCAAGGAGGCTGTGACCACCAGCCTGAGATGTCTGGCTTGGGAATGGTTTTCTGCCTTCCTTCCCTGAGCCAGCTTTGGGATAGCAAAGGGCTGCTCACGGAGGGACAAAAGCAACTCCTTGATGGTTCAGCAGCCAGACAATCCTAGCCTGGGGCTTACCTGTGCCTGGCACGGTGAGCCTTCCCCCCAGGTAGCCAAACGTGCCGCTGGCGCTGTAGCCGTGCTCCCGGGGCAGGCTGAGGAGATGCTGGGAGCCCAGGCCTTTGCTCCGCACGTTGGCAAAGTGTCCGTCCCTGGCGGTGTCCCCTGGGTAGGTGCCAGTGCTGGGGATGCCCCCCAGCAGGTCCGTGCTGTCGTGCAGCCCCGGCGAGGAGGAGGCGGTGGAGGAGTTGTACACCTTGATCTTGAGGCTGGGCAGGGGGTCTAGCAGGGGGGAGTTGGTCATGGGGATCTTGTCGGAGGAGTCCTGCAGGGCGTACATGGGGCCGCGGTACACGCCCGCGCTGGCTGTCAGGTCTGGCTGCATCGACGGGTGCAGCAGCTGAGGGTTGTCTGTGGGATCAGGAAACACAGCTGGGACGAAGGAAGCAGTGGAAACAAGGGTGTGGAAAAGTGCTGCTTGAGTGGAAGACATCCCAGAATGGTTTGGGCTGGATGGGACCTTCAAAACCATCTCATTCCAACCCCCTGCCATGGGGCACCTTCCACTAGACCAGGCTGCCCTGATTCCCACCATCAACACCTGACCACTTCCATGGAGCCTTCAGCCTTCAAAAATCAGTACATTCCCTCGGGAAAACAGGACTGGGAGCCCAGTGAGGATCCACCCTCTACTGTGACTTTCTGCCTGAGCTAAGGCTGGTGAGGACCTCCATGGACTGTGGCTCTTACCATGCCGGGACGTCTTGAAGTTGACAGGGTGGAACCCTCCAGTCAGAGCGGCTGAGGAGTCCGTGATGTCCGTGTCGAAATCCCGGCATCTCCTCCGGTACACCACCACCCCCACAGCCATGAGGATCACGATGAAGACGAAAATGGCCACCACCAACCCGGCGTAGAGGGCCACGTCGCCAGTGGCCTCCAGCACTGGGAGGGATTAAAGACAGAGAGGTGAAAAAAGGAGCAGCAGAAATGCACACCAAGACCCACCAGTGCTCCCGAATCCCACCACTGACTCAGGCATGGATGGATAGAAGTCCCCTGGGCCTGCTGGAAAGGCTGGCAGGAAGATGGAGGGTGTTTTCGAAGAGCAGGCAGTCAAGAGCAATGCCAGAGAATGAGATGGAGGCGAAGCCCTCAGACCTTTGGAGGACATCGGGCCACAGCTCGTGCAAACTTCACCTGAGCACCAAGGGTCCCAGAAACATTAGGTTTGTGCAGCTCAGGTTCATGAAGCTGTGAGCAACCCTAACATCCTAACACAGACAGGAGGAGCACACAGGAGTTTTAGGGTGGGCTTTAGTTGCTCCCTCTTCCCACCCTGTCCTTGCCCAGATGCCAGGGAACCCCTACCATGAATTCAACAGAATAAAACTAACCAAACAAACAAAAAAATGGCTATGAAATGAGCACTTACGGTGGCTTTTGGGCTCGTTTAGAATTCTTTTATCTGTTAGGAAAAACAAAGTTAGAAAAGAAAAAGGTGAAGGTGATGATGGGGATGAGATGAAACAGAAAGTGAGAGGTAAGCCAGCCCAGGGGTGTGGGAGATCAGCATCATTCCCTGGGGCTTTCCAAAAGGCAGGTAGAAGCACGTGACATCCCCGTGCCCAGCCAGTAAAGGGGACAGTGGTGTCACACAGCAGCAGGTGGCAGCACTGGCTGCCTTCAGCATGCCCACTCACAGGAAGCAGCCCTATCACCATCATTATGGGTTTATTTCCTCAAAAAACCACCTCCAGAACTCCCAGCGATGACCCAGGGAAGGTGTTTTCACGGTGTGACTGAGAAACCCCTCCTAGTTGTCCCCTCTACCCACAACCAGCTTTATTTCAGCAGAGACCCCAAACCTGCAGGGAGAGCAGGGGCCTCAATGCCAGTGGCACATTTAGATTCCACCAAAAACTCCCAATATCTCTTTCCTCCAGGTAAGAACTAACTTTGGAAGGGATGAAAACACCTTTTTAAAGACACAAAACACAGGCGGTAGTGGCTGCTCCATCATCTTGGAGGCACAGCCAACAAAGCATGGCCAAACGCCGGAGCGCCATGGCCAGTGGCATCTTCTGCGTCACGTCCCCATGCCCTTGGCCACCCTCCCAGGTACTCACTGTGCAGGCAGAGCCCGTCGGTGCAGTTTTTGGAGTCCAGCAGCACCCCGCTGCAGTCCCTGCCACCATTGCGGGGCGCTGGGGCCGTGCACTCACGGCTGCGCCAGTGGGTGCACTCGGTGCTGCACGCTGACCACTTGCTCCACTCTGTCCACGCGCCGTCCACTGCAGGCACCGGACACGGGGGCGTCAGTAAAACCTTCCCATTTTGGGGAGTGTTATCCCAGCATACCTTAAAGACCATCTTGTTCCAACCCCCTGCCATGGGCAGGGACACCTTCCACCATCCCAGGGTGCTCCAAGCCCTGTTTTCACCTGGCCTTGGACACTTCCAGGGATGGGGCAGCCACAGCTTCTCTGGGCAACCTGTGCCAGGGCCTCACCTCCCTCACAGGGAAGAATTTCTTCCCAATATCCCATCTAATCCTGCCCTCTGTCCGTGTGAAGCCATTCCCTGTTGTGCTGTCGCTCCAGGCCCTTGAAAATAAACTCTCTCCCTGTTTCTTGTAGGCTCCCTTGAGGTACTGGAAGGCTGCAATTAGGTCACCTCAGAGCCTTCTCTTGTCCAGACTGAACAATCCCAACAATCCCAACCACAGCCTGGGGTACAGGCAGCGTGGGCATGGTGGTTTCTGAAGCCTCCATACCTGGACAAAGGGTGGTGCAGGTGATTTTCTGGAAGGGCTGCCCGTCACAGAAGGAGCCACCATTCAGTGGCGCAGGGTTGGTGCAGGTCCGGGTGCGCTTCTGCCAGCCCCGGCCACAGCGGTTGTTGCACGGAGACCACTCGGACCAGGTGGACCAGCCACCGTTCACTGCAGAGGAGATGAGCAGAGTTAACACTGGAGCCCAATCCATCAGCTAAGCCTCAGGTTGGAGCTAAGCCTCGAGTTCTTACATCTTCTGTGACCCCCTGTTACAGCTCAGCCTCATGAAAAGCAAATCACAAGACTCCCTCTTGTGTCACCCACCCCATGCCTGAGTCGCTCGAGAATGCTTTAGTCCTTTTTCCACTTGGCAAATATTTTTGTATCTAGCCCTGAGGAGATCTTCGATTTCATAGCAAAGTTCAGCCAAATACAGCTTTCCAGCTGCTTTGAGAGCCAGAGCAATCCGTCTAGATCCAGCCTCCATCCACCCTCCTACCGAACCGAGAATGCTCGGAAATACCTCCACCCCTACACCTCGAACCTCTCCTTACTGCCTGTGGAAGTCATTAGAGGCTCCTGTTCTGCAGACACTGGTTATCACCTAATTTAACACACTAATTTAATTCACTCCTACCACTCCCAGGAAGTGCCCATATTCCCCCTTGGCTTGGAGACACAGCCAGCACCAAAGGTCCCTTCCCAGAGCACGGGCTGGTACCGTAGACAATGACAGCGGCCGTGGTGCTCCGGCGCTTGGCCACAATGTTCTTGGCCATGCAGGTGTAATTAGCAGTGTCCAGCAGCCGCGCCTGCTTGATGATGAGGTTGTGATCGATGGTGATCAGGAAGTTGGTGTCCTGGGTGGGATCAATGACGTCCTCATTCCTCAGCCACTCCACCTGGCAGGAAAGGAAGGGATGGGGAATGATGGGGACTACGCCATCACCAAGACCAATGATGTCTTGAGCACCTCAACCACTGACTGGACAACCTTGCCTCTGACTGGATTTATTTCTCCTCAAAAACTGGGCCAAACCAGGCCTGACTGGGGCACGTTACTGGTGCTTTGGCCAAGGATGAGACACCGTGGCTATCTCCAACACACAGCTTCCAGGGGCTGACGGAGCTGTGGGCAAGGAAAGCTCCACTACCTCAGTAGGGAAACCCATCCGTACTGATTTTCCCAGCCCTCGGCTCCCACTGGTGACCGCTCCCATCCAGACAACTCACTGGGTGCCTCCTTCTTAGATCTTCCCTCTGAGGGGTTAATGGCACCTCAGGAAGTGTGGGAGAAGTGGGCTGAGCAGGTGCTGCCCAAAATAAACCGTTCTGCTGAATGACAGCTGAGCGGAGATCATCCATCCCGGGATGGGACGGGACGGGACACCCCACCGTGCATTCCTTCAGGAGCCGCTCACCTCGGCCTGTGGGACCCCCTCGGGCGGGCGGCACTGCAGCAGCACCTCGTGCTCCAGCGGGACCTCCTTGCCCAGAGGCTCCTGATCAAAGTTCTTCCGTAGGTCTGGGAGGGGAAGGAAAAGCCAGGGGTTACCAGCCTGCAGCAGGAACAGGGCAGCCTCCAAAACTTTGGTGGGTGCCTCAGCACCAACGAGTCAGGAAGTCCCTCTGGCATAGACAGCCAGGGCAAAATGTGTCCTGGGAGGAAGGAGCTGGAGAACCATGATTTCCACAGATTTGGGGCAGCACATGGTGCTCAAGGATGATATATTTCCTCCTTCATGTGCTTGCAAGCTTATACCCCATCCTGTCTTTTCCTTTTGGGGCTAAAATTCAGCTTATCCACTGTTTCTTCATCCCTCCCAGCAGAACCCCTCGGGATGTGGGGGACATGGCAGTGTCCTGCTCCAGAGCCTTGGAAGGAGCAGGAGCATCACTAGATGGTGCTGCAATCCTCTGCTACAACTCCCAGCCCTCTCCATGTGGCTCCTGAACCCTCTGCTCTAAAAAACACCATGGAAGTGTTCAAGGCCAGGCTCGATGGGGTTTGGAGCAAGCTGATCTAGAGGAATGTTAAGGTCCCTTCCAACCCAAAACATTCTGTGATTCTATGATTCTCTGATCCTGTGATTTTCCCTGGTCAGACAAAACCCTTCAGCAGTGCAGCTGATCCATCAGCCCTCTCTGTTTTGGATAGCATGTTGGATTATTAGCCCTCTAATAGCAAAATCCATTTGGGGCTGGGGAAGCCTGGCTGTCCTCCTGTAGCTCTGCCATCTCGTTTGCTAGCTGAACAAATTCAGGCGGGACCAGCCTGACTAATTCGCCCTTAATCAGGCTGACACCCCCAAACAGCAGCTGGGGGCAGCGACACGTGACAGCAGGGACTCGGAGGACGCGGAGTCGCTGATTCAGGCGGAGCGTGCAAGGTGCCATCCGTCGGGTTATTAAGGATAATAAAACCCTAGGAAGTGCTGAGTACGCTGCTGGGCAATGTGGTGTTAACCCTGGTAGTGCCACCGCCCCGGCAGGTGGGGACAGTGACACTCAGAAGCAAAGCTAGAGCCAGGGTGGGGAGAGAAAACCAGAGTCATCCAGCAAGGATGGGTCATCCCAAATTGCTCAGAAAGTGGAGAAGGAGCGAACCTTGGAGATGGGAGCAGCACAAGGCACTTACAGGCGATGCGGACGTAGGCCCTGCGGCTCTTGGTGGTGCCCGCCGAGCTCCAGGCCACGCACTGGCACCAGTAATCCTCCAGGCCAAACAGCTCCTCCACCTGCTGCCGGGACACCTCGATCTGCACCTCCCGCACCAGCAGCCCTGCAAGGGGACAGAGGCACGGCATCAGATGGGCAGGAGTATCCAGGAGCAGGGAAACTGAGGCAGCACCCAAGAGGGGTGGTGGATGTGCAAAGCTGGAGGAGAGAGGGTTGGAGGCTTCTCATCTGGGATTGGCACCTCACAAATCACGGAGGAGGATGGTTTGGGGATGAAGTCAGGGCAATGGATCACATGGAAGTGTCTCTTTTTCACCCCCAGTCCAGCTGAGCAGGACCAGAATCTCTTCACTGTTTCTAAAGCCATCATCCTCCTCCACCAGCTTTCTCCCACATCGCCAACATCCCTGTCCGGATCCCTTCCCACCCACCAGGGTTTGAAGGATGCCTCCCCCAGGCTTTACTGTGGGGAGAAACTACTCCTGTCCGTGCCACTTGAATACAAATATAACAAGACAAATAAAATCTTAAAGAAGTCAGCCTGGCCATGGCAGGGGTGCAATGACAACGGTGACACCACCACGACCAGGACACGGTCTCCTGGACTGCAGGATGCTGAAGCATCAATGACCATCACCAAGGGTGGGAGGGACTCGGGGCTTACTTTTCCTTATTTTAAGCAATGTCTGCCCGTTTGGTTTTTTTTTTTCAGTTTCTATTTTAAAAAGGCCTCAATTTCACGGTGATCAAGAGCTGCACGCTCTCCAGCTGTAATTTTGTTACAACTCACTCCCCGTGCTGTGAGGAGCAATTACTGTCTCCCTGCCACCTTCCTGCGGAAGAGCTGACAAGGAAATACAATTTATTTTGTCACTATTCAGGGGGAAAAAAAATCACAACAAAAAACCCCAAAAGCAAAGGTATTTGGGCCAAGCACTTTTGGGAAACTTAGGGTTTTTAGAAGGACCCAGGATGGAGACAGGGCTCCAACTCATCTTGTCTATCTGGGAAGCTCCGGTGGGATGAGCATCCTGGAAAGGTGGCGAGCATCCTGCAAATGCCCTGCCTCTGTCCCCTCTGAAAGCAGTGACTACCCAAAACTGTAGACCGAACTCATGGCACACAGAAGTGACTTCCTAAGGGCTTCCAGGCACCCAAACAGAGCCGCTCTTCCTGCCTGGCCCCCCCCACTCAGCTGAATTATCCTCTCTGACTTGGCCTATTTTTGCTTTCTTCTGCATGAAATGTTTTGGATCAAGCGCAGTCAGAGCATTACTGAGCCAGGCTCATTCAAGACACGTCATCTTAAAAGTTCCTTTTTTTCTTTTCCTTCTTCTTAAAGGTCCCTTTTTCCAAGCTTTTAACCAAGGACACTTAAAAACTAACCGTGTTAACCCATGCCTTTGTGCCCGGCTCTCCCCCGTGCCCTTTCCGGCAGCTTTCCCGACCAATGCTGGGCGCTGCAAATGCAGATTTCTTAGCACGTTAAACCACTTTGGTTCCAGCTCCTTTTTCCTTAGGGAGGCTGCCAGGCAGAGATGCCCACACCGGCAGCTTTTACATGCGCAGCATCACCTGCAGGCACTGTCGGTTCATTCCCTGATAGCAGCAATGCCATCTTTGAAGCCTGGATGAAGGTGCTGTTTCCTTCCCAAATTGCCAGCACAGGTTCTGCATCGGCAGACTGGAATCTGAGGGGGAGATGCTGGACCAAAGCAAATGAGTTCCCACAGCAACAGGCTGTGCAGGTGGATGCCCCATCCCTGGGAGTGTTCCCGGCCAGGCTGGATGGGGCTTGGAACAACCTGGGCTAGTGAAGGTGTCCCTGCCCATGGCAGGGGGTTGGACTACATCATCTTTAAGGCCCCTTCCAACTCAACCCGTTCCATGAGTCTATGAAATATAGTGGCTCTTTCCACACTGCACATCACTAAGGCATGAAACCCCCTCCCACAGGATGCTCCAGAGAAATGAGCCCTAACAGCATTTAGGCAAATGAACAGGGGGGGAATCCACCCAGGGCTGGACCACACTGCTCAGATGTTGCCACAAGAGCTGGGAGTCCCTGATCATGGATGGTGGAAAGTTGGGAGGGTGACAGGGCAGCTCCATCGCTCCCTCCTTGTCCTGGTTCCATGATCTTCCCCTAAGCATCCTCCACTGCCGTCTGCAGGGCACACAGACCTCTGGCTCAACCCAGTGTGGCCAGATGTTATAAATAAATTTAACACCCCTCGGCAAAGGCTGCTCCCTCACTGCCCAGCACTGACACTGCCCTACAGTGGTGAGGGTTTCAAATCTGGCCTCTGCAAGAGCTGGGAGGTGGAGATGCACCCTGAAAGAGAGAAACAGAGTGTCCCCTGCTCCTGTCAGCCTCCAGAGAAGCAAAGGAACAGCCTGCCTGGGCATCTCTGACCAGCTTTCCTCTGGAGGAAAAACACCCCTGGAATGGCTAAAGCAGCTTTAGGAGGAAAGACTCAAAAAGCTACAGAGGAAAGAAAGGATCTTCCCTTTACAGAGCAGGTTCAGGGATGCACCTGAGCACAGACTGGCCCACGGCTAGTACAGAGTGGAGAGCAAAAGATACCAGGGAAGGGCAAGGCTGTGGGAAAAAATCATAGGGACAAGAGAAGATTCTGTCAAAACACTTGTGGCTCCTCCAGGCTGATGAAGCCTCTCCTCTAAGCCCAGCGTGCCCTCCAAGGCCAACACCACCGCAGTTCAAAAAGCTGCCTTGGTTTAGAGCCCTCTGGATGCCACGTGTGCAGGGATTTGCAGAGGGAAGATCTTACAGGGGCAACGTGACTGTTTTCCTCCACTACTGATCAGCCACAGGTACCAAAACTGGTGCAGAAAAGATGGCTGCCGAGCTAAAGCACACCAATTTTAGCAAATCTACTGATTACATGATATATCCAACCCCACATCTTGTTCTTATGCCAGGATGTTCCAAGACATGGACCTAGCAGCTCTGCAGAGCCCAATCCCATGGGGTAAGACCCCCCCTGAAATGACTAAGCCACCTTCTCACCCCGTTCCAAGCAGCCAGAGGCTGACTTATCCTCTGAGGCAGGGAAGAAAGAGCTCATTTGCCATCAACAGGCATTTCAAATCCTACCTGCAATTGCTCTCATTACCCATTAAACACTTAATCCCTCTGCGAACCTGCATAAGCTGCCAGCCTTTGCCACCCCTCCTGGCAATGACTCCTACATGTTGATTAGGCATTTTGTAGGAAAGCAGTCTCTTTTTTTATCCGATTTAAACATGCTGCCTTTAAAATCCCTTTTAAGAACCCCAAGTCCTGCACAAGGGTAAGCATGAAATCAGGCAGAGTGACTTCCCCAAGCTTCTGGGGGGTGTGGTGACCACAGCACCACCATGGTGCTTTTGCCAATGCTCTGGAAAGTCTGCCTGGAGGCAAACCATCAACAGTGTGGATGAGGCAAGAGGGAAAAGGGCCTGGAAAGAAGTGAGGGACAGGGAGGCAGAGAGATGCTGGGGTGGCTTTGCTCACCAGTGACCTCATCCAGGCTCTCCTTGGTGACGTGGTCGTTCTGGTTGACCCACTCCCCATTGCACTTGAAGTAGATCTGTGTGGCGGGGTTGGCGCGGCACACGAGCTCCACGGGCTTGTTCTTCACGATGTAGGCGTCCTGCGGCTCCAGCAGGAAGTGCGGGAGCGTCTCTGCCGGCGCCGACGGGAAGGAGTCGGGCAGCACATCGCTGTACTCCAGCCCTGCCAGGAGACCGAGAGGGTCGGGAGGTGCCCCATGTCCCCATCCCCCCCCACTCCCAGAACTGCCCTGCACACAGTGGTAGTAACAACAGCCCTTGCTGAGGATGTGTGGAGAATCAAAAAGAGGGCTGGAGGCTCCCCAAAAGCCAGCAAAGCAAACCCCTGTAAGGTACAGAGCTGTGGGATCAATCCTGTTTTCACCTGCATACCCCCATCCATACCCCGAGCCCAAAGCCTGGGCGATCTCACTAGAGGACACCACAAGGGGCTAAGCAAAACAAACCCAGGTCCAGGGATGGTGACGGGGACACAGAGAGGCTCCAAAGGGGCTGATGTCCCCCACCCCAAGCCTCCTCCTCACAGCCCTGGGCATGCTCCAAGCAAAATGCTGGCAGGGCTTGTGCTGGGAATGCTGACCATATCCCCCGCACTAATCTCAGACATCCACACCTTCACTGGAGCTGCATTTGGGATCTCACCCCCTGCCAACACTTGGATTTCAGCATCACCCAACAGGTCAGCAATCGCTTCCAGCCCAGTCACCTCCAGAGAACATCACCCAAAGGTGCCATCAGGACTCACACTATCCCAGAAACCAGGGGTCTGTGCCCTGGGGAGCTCCATCTTCCGGCTTGTTTGCTTTCAAAAGCCATCTAAATGCAAAAACAGCTGGAGGTGATGTTTGCTCAGGATAGGCCAAGAAAAACCTTGGAAAGGGATGAGCAGCTCAGTGCTCACATAGGAACATTATCCCTTAGGAGTGGGAGACTCAGGGTGGCTCATTCCCAGCAGCAGCTTGGGAAGATGCTCTGACTGATGCTGAGCATCATCTGTAGGAGACCTGTTTCCAGCCCATTAAGAACAACCCCAAATATCACAGGAGTAATAAAAACCCCCAGACAGGTGCACTGGGATGCTGCTGCTTAACCTGTTGTTCCTGGGAATCTCACTAGCAGGGGTTGTCAGGTCACATCACGAGGCTTTTCTTTACACTCAAAGGAGTTATGAGCTTTTCCTCCTCCTCTCTTCCCCCAGCCAGAGCTGTGATTCTCAACTCCAGGCACTGCAGCGTGCAGGAAAACACTAAACATCCCCAGCCCTGCGATAACATCTCCAGAACTGGCAGGGAAAAGAAAGGAGCCCAATCCCTTCATCACCCTTGGCAAGGAGCAGTGCTGCACGGAGAGAATCAGAATCCCAAGCTGTGACGAGGAGGAGGAGGAGAAAAAAATATAATCAGATGCATCAAGAAAACAAGATGACCAAGCTGCCTCCTGAGCAAAAATCAGTGAGGAGAAAAAAAAATGCACAAGGTCAGTCGTTTAAAATCCATTTAGGAAAATTGACTTTCCATTTCCATTTAACACAGCACTGAGGGAGAGTGGTAGGACATTTGTCATAATCCATTAACTGCTCTTTTGGAAACAATGAATTAAACTCTGGGCTAATTTCTCTCCCTCTCTCTAGCTGGCTTTTCCCCACCTCTCTGCTGCTGGTTATTTCTTCCCCCATCTCATTTGCAGATCTGTAATTTTCCCAGGCCCCGTGGCAGGCAGGGGGACAGGGAATGCCAAGGTATGTGATCCCCATCCTGAACAATCCCACGCTGCTCCCTGTGACCACCTCAGGCCACTGGTTCTGCTCCCCTCTCCTGCTGAGTAGCCTTTTACCTGTCACACCAGCAAACATCTCTTTTTCCCCCTCGCCTTTTTTTAGTTTACTACTCAACTTTTCATCCACTGAGTTGTTGTTTTGTTGGTTGTACGTTGTTTTTTATTTAATTTCAAAAACCGCTTCGATGCCACGGATCTAAATTCCCTGGCAAAGGGGGCTGGCAGGAGATAATCGAACTGGCAACAGAGGCAGCCAACAAAACTTCGCTCATGGGCTTATGTGAAAACCTCCCTGATATGATGCTCCCTGCATCCCTGTGGCAAAGTCAGCCCTGAGACTGGCAGCTGGGAATGGGCACAGGTAGCCCAAAGAGCCAGTTTTTGGAAGGACCTTCCCTATGGAGGTGACACCCAAAGTGCATATGGCCCTGATCCAAAACCACAGGCCAGGAGGAGAGATCCTTCTCCAACAGCCAGCACCAAGGATACGTTTTCTCCCACCTCATCACCACTTTGGTGATGCTAAACAAGACTTTAGGTCATCCAAGAGGATCTGGGAGCCGTGAGGGGATGAGTCACGGCCGGATGGGGATGAAAATGCCAGATTTGTGACTCACCGGGATCATCTGCAGCAGGAAGGGTGATGCTCCAGTCTGCGGTGGGAGCCACCTTGGGCCCCCAGCACAAGGTTTGGGGCTGAGACACTCCTGGTGGTACCAAAAATCCCATCCAGACCCTGCTCCAAGAGGGCACCTGCCCAAATAAATACCAGGTCTTCAAGGTTCTTCACATGGGCACAGTGATTTTGGGGACGAGGGTGGGGGAATAGGATGGTGTCACCAGCCAGACCCAACATCTGCTTTCGGTGGCTATAAAAACCTGCTGGGTTTAAGGTTTGAACCCCAAACACCTGAACTTTTAAAGCAAGGAGCATGCTGGAAAAGTTAAAATCCTGCAAACTCACAACAGCTGAGAGATCTTTTGATTCTGGCCAGGAGAGATCTGGGGCCAAAAAAGCAGCTCTAACAGGAGACAGGGGAAAAGGATGATGGGTTTTTCATGGCAGACTCACAACTGGGACCATGCCAGGGAGCCCCAACCCCACAGATCGCCCAGACTCATGGATGGGAGAAAATCAAGGGGGAGGGTGATTTTTCCATTCAGAAATTAGCTGCGAAAAAGCATTTGCAGCTGGGCAGGGCGTTTTCCTCCAGCATGAAACGGTCGCTGGTATTTAAACGCACTGGGGAAGAATTAAGGCATAGGAACAACGGGGACTTTGGATGAGAAAAGGGAGGAGAACCATGCTGGGCACATTTATCATAAGCCATCAAGCCAGCCTTTCATCCCCGTTCCCAATGCCCGGCCACCCGCCGCATGGGAAACCTCTCGCTCCCCCGACACTCATTGGGGGCCCCCAAAAAATCCACACACAGTTGGCGGGGAGGAAACACGGCTGCTTGTGCAGGAACAACTGCTGCTCCTGTCTGCCCTGACTACCCAGCAACAACTGCAAAATACCCCCCAAGAAAAGGCACTTCCCCAATGGTGCAACCCCATCACCTCCAGAGGCCGCTTCCCACCCGAGGTGACACTGTGGCCCAGTGACCACAGGAGCAGCAGGCACAGAGATGCTTTTGCATGGGAAAGCAGGAAAGGAGCCCTGCACAGCCGGGATTTCCAGTCCCACAATCACACCAGCAATAAAACTCCCAGCAGTGACAAACTAATAAATATTTGAGAGCGCGCTCTGCTGCCTGTAATCATCTCTCTGGCAGACGTCTGCAGGGGGTTCCCATCTGCCGGCTTCCCTCCTTCCCGCTGGAGGTGGGTGCCTGCTTCCCAGCTCTCTTCTGGGGCTTTTTTTTGGAAGTCCCAGGCTGTCGCCATCCCACAATCTCACACTACTTGGGCCATCGTGTTACAGGGTGTCTGGAGCTCTTTGGGGGGAGGGAGAGGCAAAGAGGGGGCAGCTCCCAGCTCGACCCATGGGACCAAATCCTGAAGCCTCGAGGACGAGTGTAGTAGGAGTAACGAGAGGAAAAGGGAGGAGGGGAACAGGCACTTCTTTTCCTCTCCCCATCCCTCATCACACATTTTAATCTGCTGGGGTTGAGCTGGATTATCCACAGCATCTGCTCCCTGGGGGGTGATTTGCAGATGTTTGCCGCCAGTGTTTGCAACTTGTCAAGATCCATGACCCCATAACCACCCCAAGCCCCAAAAGGGAGCAGCATCGGAGCTGGGATCCAGCCTTAACCCCCCTCCTCTATCACCCCAAACACACGGCACCAGGGATGGCGAACCTGGGAAGCAACTCCCCATGCAGCAGTGGCCGAGCAAACCTCCCCAGGAAAGCGTTAAAATCCTCTCTCCTGCAATTGTTATCCCTCCAAATATTTGGAAGATTACAGGAGCATTAGTGGCTGCCCATCACCCACGGCCACCACCATCCCTCCTCCCGGTACCAGGCAGGCAGGGATGTGATGTGAGGATGTAAGGATTAGGCTGGGATGCCTGGGTTTCTCCAGCTAAATCTCGGTGGCAGTGGACGCTTAACCCCTTCTGTCTCCGCCTCCCCACATTCCCGCCTGCCTCGTGGCAGGCGCTGGCTCCTGGGAAGGCCTGGCAAGGAATAGTTAAACCTGCCAGGTGGGTTAAAATCCTCCTGTAGAAATGAAAAAATATGTAACAGCTTATCTCCAGCACCACAGGAGGAGTCATCTGCCTTCCCAATCCCCCTTCCCAATCCCCCAGCAGGGACGGGAATGGCTCTGGCTCTAGAGACAGAGATGGAGGGGATGCTCCAGCCACCAGCTTGGCTCCAGGAGGTGTCTGAAAGGCTGGAGTGGGGCTGTTCCCCTGCCCCAAATCCCTCCTCCTATTGCCTCAAGGGAGAAGGTATGACAGGCTCATTTAGAGATTAGTGCTGTTGCCATTTAAACTCCAGCAAATTTTGATGCTGGAGCCATGGCATGGCTCACTGCCATTCCAGAATCCCTGCCTGACTGAGACCATCCCTGCTGCCAGCCCTGGAGGGGCACAAAGGCATCCCGCCACATTCCAGTCCATCCCTGAGCTCAGGGTATCACCAATCCAGGCCTGTCCTATTCCCATGGGCTTCCCATTGTAGACTGCCATTGGGGCAGTTCTGTGTCCAGTGGAAACACATACCCAAACCTTCCATCCTAAAGGCACCCTGAGCATCCTTCCTCCCCTAAACATCATCCTCTCATCCCCAAGCATCCCGTTATCACCCCTGCTAAGCCAAATTCAGCCTCCCACACACCCGTGTGGTGCCCCAACACAAAGCCCCATCTTCGAGGAGGTGACAGCAGCATGTGGCACCTTCAAAGGCAAAGTCTCCATGAGGTGGAGCCCATGGAGACTTTGCCCATCCCAAGCCACAGCCCACCGCCCCTTCTCCAGGGTTACATCCCATTGGAGACACAGCAGGGAGAAAGGAGGACAACCCAAAATACAGGGCGTAAGTGAGGGTGGGTTTGGGAGACTTGAAGCCACTCACATCCAACTCTCTCCCTGCTGCCTCCTCGCACAGAGCCCACAAAATCCTGTGCCTCCAAAAGCCTGGGATCGTTCAGGCACAAGCTGGGAAGTGCTGACGAAAGTGAGATGCAGGGAATGTAACAGGTCCCCAGGGCTGCAGCTGGCTGATGTAACCCCCGGCCTCATTAACTCAGCGTGGCTCATTAACCTCTCCCTCCTGGCATGGGAGAGCCCCAAGCTGCCAGCAGAAGCCACAAAACTGAGTGTGGAACCTTCAGGGGTAGCAAGGATAACCAGTGGTACCCAGCGCCTGGGTTCATTTGGGTTCAAAGTGAAAGGGGAAATGTATTGAAGAAGTTCTTCCTTGTGAGGGTGGTGAGACCCTGGAATAGGTTGCCTGGAGAAGCTGTGGCTTCCCCATCCCTGGAAGTGTCAGGCCAGGTTGGATGGGGCTTGGAGCACCCTGGTCTGGCGGAAGGTGTCCCTGCCTACGGTGGGGGTTGGAAGTCCACAGTCTTTAAAGGTCCCTTCCATGCCAAACCATTCTGTGATTCTACCTCACCTCCAGTCTGGGGCAAGGTTGGATTTTGAGCTCAAAAAGCCACGGGGATGACATGCTTGTAGGGTGACCACCCTTGTGTCCCCAATCTGGGTAATTCAGCAGGGGCTGGATCACCGAAACCCAGCACCCAGAGTGCTGCTGTGTCCAGGGGTGTGCTGGGATGTGCAGAAGATGTTTTCTTTCCTCTCTGGCCCTCCAAAAATGAAGCTCATCCCCTCCCGCTCCCACCAGCCAGGAAAGCACCTGGAATCCACATTTGGCCTCTCCATTCTCACCACTCTTTTATTAATAACTAAACCTGCAATGAACCACTTAACCTTTCCCCCAAGCATCTCTGCCTGACGACCTGGCTCCTTTTCTTCCACTGGCTGCCCTCTTTCAGCAGCTTCACAGTCCCTTCCTGCCAAACCTGGCATCATCCAGCTCTGAGCCAGCACCACCCCTCCATCCCATGGCCTGCAGCTCCTCCCAGAGCCCACTCAGCCCGAGAGGGATGGACAGACAGGCATTTCCCAGCAGGTTAGAAGTCCCTCCTGTCCCTCCCACCTGGCGACAGGCAAACTTCATAATTAGAGAGCATTCCTCCCCAGCATGGGTAATGAGGGGGTGCACCCAGCCAGCCCTAATTACACCCTTGGAAAAAAAAAAATAGATTCCTCCTTTCCCAGCTAAAGGAAGAGCCTGCAGCTGGCCTCCCTCACTGCGTACCCAACCAGGACTGGATGGGGACAGGGAAAGGAATAAAGAAAGCAAAGTCTGTGCTGAGAAAAGGGTAGGAAGGAGGAGCTGGGCAGCCCCATGGATGTTTCTGTATGCAATGGCCTTACTGATCAAAACCCACCTCACTTACATAAATAATTATAAAAATAAATCAACCTTTTGGCTAAATCCTCAGGTCAGGTTTTTGCAAGGCAGCCTGAGAAGTAAACTAAGGCAGGGTGCCCTCGCATAGGGCATCCAACCACAGCATCCCTACACATCCCATCACAGCACTGGGCTTCCCACCACAGCATCCCTGTGCATCCCACTGCAGCATGCTGGGACATCCACCACAGCATCCCTGCACACCCCAACAGCACCTCTGTGCCCCTGCCAGCCACAGCTAACAGGGTCCAACCCAAATCCCAACCATCCCCAATTCCCAGAGGAGAAACACCCAGGCTCCAGCAACACCTCCTGTCCTGGGAGCTGGAAAGAGAGAGATTTATCTTGCTGATTATGTATTACACCAGAGTATTTATGGAGCCACTACTCTTTTGTTTTTCTTTATGATTATGATAATCAAAGGCGAAGCCTCCTGAGAAGTGTAAACAGCTGAGATCCCTTATGGTACAAATCTCTTCATTTTTCATTATATGGATTTACAACACGACACAGGCAGATTGGGGTAAATTGTTCCTTATTTCTGGTTTTAGTGGAGCCGTGAGCTGCGCGGATCCTCGTAAATACCCATGGAAAAGAGAGTGAATCAAAATTTTAAAAAAAGAAAGAAAAAAAAGGAGGAGGAATTATGTTGCAAATCCCTGTTACACTCTATTGTGCTGGCTTCTTTTGTGCTGTTTTATACATTCCCTTCAGGGAAGCAGTTTTGTTGGAAAACTATCTCCAAATTTCATCTAGCGCTGGTTCTTGTTACGGGCACAGACACTTCCCTTTGTGCTATTTTCATTCCATTGTCATGGTCCTCTTGTCGAGTTTGTTCTGTTTACTGAGCTACAACATTATTTTTAATGGATATAATAATTATATGAACTTTTTATTTATTTGCTTTGGCCCATGAAAGAAAAGTGGCAGCAGTCGAGAAGGCGGTAACGCGCTGTTTATTCACATGTACGGCATGTGCTGGGTTCCTGTTGTGAAAAGAATAATCATTTCAACAAGAAAACAGAGAAGGGAAAAGAAAGCAAGGAACAAGCAGGGACTTGTTGCCCTGGTTAATGCCAAAAAGTCCAAGGAATTATTAATTATCCTTCAAACTGCAACAAACCAAGTGCAAGCTGCGAGCTCTCCTTGGAAAACACAGAGAAGGAAAAAAAAGGGTGTCCTGTTCAACTGAGCACGGCAATTTGGAAAATGCTAACTCTGGGAGAAAGTTGACGGTTTTGCAGACAGAGAGCGATTTCCCCTTCACCCAAATTACATACATATTTCAAAATGTAAATTCCCCAGCGTTCCCCTTGAGAGTGCAACTTTCAGGCGGCTGTTTTGCAATGGGTGGGTTTTCTTTTTTCCCCTGAACGTGCAAATCTGGAGGCAACCGCCTTGGCTTCGGGCATGAGAGCAACTTTAAAGCAGCAACAAGCAGGGCTGTGAAACACCCAGTGCTCCTTGGGAAGAGAGGGATGCTCTGCTGCCCACCAGGCATCCCAGCTCAGAGCATCCCTCCCTGGGCATGCACATCCCACAGGACCACGGGCTGGAGGGGAGCAGGTTTCACCCTCTGAGCACCCCAATGCCAAACATCGAGGTGGGGACAACCCAGCCAGGCCCTCTAGAAGTGGCTGACAGGGTTTGGTAGTCCTGGGTGGTGGCACTTCTGTCCCAGAACCTAAAGGAGGTGGCTGTGCACGTCCCACCCCAAGGAAGCCGAGGCGCTGGCACAAGTCCAACAGGGTAAAGCAAAAAGTTTAGGCAGCTGGCTGCAAAGAAGGGAACCAGCAGTGCAAAAGGAACAGAGATCTGGGGGAGTTGTGTTTGGTTTTAGGGTTTTTTTCCTCATCCTTTTTGTCTTTCTGTCACCCACTCTCTCCTCCCGCAAGCCCCGGGAAGCCAAAGCTGGCTGGAAGGATGCTCCCCACCGCCTCCAGCCAGCCTCTCCGCAGGCCCCTCGCCAGCTGCTGCCCTACTTTTCCCGACGCTTTTCCCACTCTTCTCCCACAGCTCGCTCGGTGGCAGGCGTGGGCTGGGAGCGTCACCCGCTCCTGGTACCCACAGCATCCGCGGGCCCCCGCTCCCTGTGCCGGGGCTCCCGCCGCCAGAGCCGCCCGCCAGGATCACCTCCCACCCCCCCAGACATGCCAGCTCAGCGGAGGAAGGCGCTGGGAGCAACGCTGCTCTGATTTGAAATCATTTTAATCATGGCATTATTATTGTTTAATCATTAAAAAAGCAACAAGAGAAAAGGTCCACTCCATGCCTCAAATTCCCCATTAATTCAACTGGGGGAGGAACATCACCAGAGAGGCTGATTAAGGTCCCTTTATTAAACAGCCTTTAAAGTTGCCCTTAATCTTTCAGCTTTGTTGCTATGATAAAAAAAACCCCAACAACAACAAAAATAAATAACCACCACAAATGGAGGCTGGAAATACTTTGTTTTTTATTGTCCTTTCTCTGCCCTTTTCTTCCCTTCTCATTTTACTGCGGGGACAAACAGAAGGAAAAATGGGAGGAGGGGGAGAAAAAGGGATAGAAAAAGATTTAAGGAAAAAAAAATAATCCCTGCTGATGGTGAATGTCAAATATGAAGATTTTTCTCTCTCTCCCCCCTCTTTCAGCAATATCCTTATTAAAGAATAAGCCCCCAAACCATCAGTGAGACTAGCTTAGATGACAAGGCTTCCCCACCCCCTTTTCTGTGTCAGGATCTGATCCCTGAAGCCAAGAGCAGGTGGGATGGAGGGCAGGTACCTCAAGCCCACCACGGCTTCCCCATTGTGGCACAGAGAGAGGTGTCCAACCGGTGGCAAAAGGATTTTAGCAAATACCTTGATTAGTTTTATTCCTTTCCCTCTAAAACCCACAGCCAGCTGGGCTCCCAGCACCTCACACCTGCTTTTACGCAGGAAAGAAAGCTGCGATTTGATAAAAGCCATGAGGTTCTGGGGTTTTTCTGGGGGGTGCCTGTTTTCAGTGCCTGCCCTCGCCTGGCATTGCTGCCTCGCCATCCAGAGCAGGAGCAGAAACTCCCCATGCTCCCGCGGAAGGAAACCCCTACAAAACACAAAGCCTCTTCCCCTCAGTCTCCCATTTCCATGGAGGTGGGGAGCCTTCACGAGCTTCCTAGCGTTGTTTGGCACCCTCCTCCCCCTCTCTGGCATTTCAATACCATGGGACCCATGTCGCCACAGGTTTCTTCCTTTCTCACCGCTGGGAATTTCCACCTTTTCTTCTCCGGACAGAGCCTGTGTTCCCACACCACTGAGCTTCTCTTTCCTCCCTTTGTCCTCTGGCACACACATTCCTCCCCTGTGGACCAAACTAAACTCCCAGATGGCCCAAACTCCAACGAGCATCCTTCCTGTCTCAGCGTGGGTACCACTTGGGGCTGGAGGCACCTGGGGTGGAAATGCCCCAATTCTGGGGGTCTGTGCCACCCTGCATAGGTGGGACTCCGCCTGGAAGCACCCCTACTGATGCTGAAACCTGTGTCCAATACACCAACAAGCCAACACTTGCTCCCACACCTTCCTCTCCCAAGGTATTGATAAAAATTGCCCTTAAAAATGTACAATACTGACAAGTAAAATGAAGTTTGGGATGCTGAATCCAGAGATGTTTCAGTGACAAACACACTGAGCATCTCCAAAAGTGGAGCATGGCTCTGATGGATGCAGGACATCCCAGGCACAGCAGTGAAACGACTCCTGCAGGGCTCAGAGGCACCTCCGAGGGATGTGCAGCAAGAGAGGGGGACCAGAGGCGATACAGAAAAGTCTCAGGGAACAGGGGCAAAGGATCACGCGTAGTGAACATCATGGAAAAAGCAGGAAAAAAGCCCGGTGCCCCCCAGCCTCGTCCTTTTCTCCTCCCTGTCCCCCAGCGGCTGCATTTCCATAAGCGATTTGCACTAATTGCTTTAACTACGGCCATGCTGCGGGTAATCAGAGTCATTAAGTGACCTCTGCTCCGGGAGGACAGGCGGGGCTGCTGCAGCGCCACGGGCGGAGCGGGGCACAGCTCCCGCGTCCCCGGCGTGCCACGGGGATGGAGCTCGGCTCCAATTTACTCCTCCCTGGAGCCCAATCAGTGAAAGGCCTCTGTCCTGCCCTGCAGCGGGGAGTCTTGGATGCTGCCCGATTCCTGAGCCCCAGCAGGGATGGATCCTGAGGATTCCTGCTTGGACTGGCTGCTGGCAATACCACGGCACCGTGACTTGTCACTACGACTGCCAGCTAGCCCAGGGCTGGTGGGGATTGGGTTGGGTTCAAACCAAACATGTACAAGCACTTGAAAACCCCCAAATCCTCCCCAAACATTTTCTGAATGCAGAAAAAAGGTGTTGCCCCATCCCAGTCCCGGGGCAGGGGGACAGAAGGGGAGAGCCAGCTGTCACTGACCAGGGGACACTGGGCTTTAAGGCTAAGCCCCATGCCTGGATCTGCTTCCCGGCATTCCCAAAGCACCCAGGGATAGTTCTGCCGAGGCGCTTAGCCTCAGAAAGCCCCCGAAGCCCTGTGCTGCACATCCCAAATTAACCCTGTCCCTGCTAAGGGAGATGTCTTGTATTCAGCCAGGCTGGGAGAGCTGCGGCTGTTCAGCCTGGAGAAGGAAAGACTCCAGGGAGACCTTAGAGCCCCTTCCAGTGCCTAAAGGGGCTCCAGGAGAGCTGGAGAGGGACTTGGGACAAGGGGATGGAGTGCCAGGATACTGCCAGAGGGCAGGGCTAGATGGGATATATATAGGGAAGGAATTGTTCCCTGGGAGGGTGGGCAGGCCCTGGCACAGGGTGCCCAGAGCAGCTGTGGCTGCCCCTGGATCCCTGGAAGTGCCCAAGACCAGGTTGGACACTGGGGCTTGGAGCAACCTGGGACAGTGGAAGGTGTCCCTGCCCATGGCACGGGATTGCAAAATCCCTTAAAGGTCCCTTTCAATCCAAACCATTCCATGATTCCATGTTGACTACCAACATGCAACATATTCAACCCCTGCAAGCACAGCTCAAACTGAAAAAAAAAAAAAAAGCTGCTTTGAAACCCAAACACCTCCGTTCCAAGGAGATGGGACCCCCAGACCCCACACCAGGGGTCCCTCTCACACACTTGACATCCAAGCTGGGAGGTGTAAGGAAACATCCATGCTTCCAGGAATATGCACTGCAGCCCCCTTCCTGCCTGTCCACAGGGACCCATTACACTAACAGTGTGTCCATTCAGCCTGATATATAAATTACTAATGTAAATTAATGGATAATTTAAGCCCTTTAGTCCTAAATATTTTAATTATTTAACAGGCAATTAAGAGAGAATGAGAAAGAAAAGAGGAAAAGGGGCCTTAACCCCAACAGGCAGAAAAAAACTATAAATGAAGTGTGAGGACAGCAGAAAGAGCTGAACATACACATTTTAAAGTGAAGCTGCCAGGTTCATTTTGTTTGAGCCAGGCTGGTGTTACAGTGGATGCCCCGAGATCCAGGGAGCAGAGCATCCACCAAACAACCCCACCGAGCCAGACAGATTCTGATCCACACCTTTTCCAGGAGAGGAAAACTCCACGGCTGTGTTTGTAACAGCTCTTGTTTACAGTGATCCCCAGAACTTCCTGGCATGCCAAAACAATACTTTTAGATAATTTTTTTCATCCTCCCTACCCCTAAGCTTTTGTAATACCACTCCTGACTCCTTTTTTAACCTGATTCAAGTACAAACACATTTATTTCAAGTGTTTTCACTTTCTTTTTTTCTTTTTCAGGTGGTCTATGTGACTGTTTCACTCTCTGCATCCCACCCCCTCCCTCTCCAAACATCCTCAGCGAGGCAAAGTGGTTACAATTCCTCACAAAGGCAATCCAGCAGGATGCTGGATATCATCAGTGCGATGAGCTTCCCATCCTCAGACATTCTGGAGAACCCTCCTAACAATACAGCGACAGCAAGGCACAGGTCGGGGCTGAGAAACAGTGTTTCCTCCTCCGGCCTCCATCCCAAATTGGCCAGGGATATTCCCAGCGCTGCCCTGGGAGCTGGAAGAGGTCATAAGGAAAAATGGTCTGTCAAGAGAAGACGTCATGTGGGAAAAACAGGATTTTAACAAAAGCAGCGTGTGAGTCTGTGTGAGTCTGTGCGTGCTTGGGGACGACACCGAGGGCAAGGGGGGGATCGAGACAATAGTGAATAGACTCCAGATTATATCCTGAACTCGCAGCCCCATGGGAACAGGGTTATAAAAACCCTTTTTATTTTGTTTGTAGTCCAAAACAAACAAGTACATAAAAAGCTAAATGTGGAGAAGCCAGACAGGAAGTGAGTAACATCTGGGAAACATCTGGCCCCGGCTGTGCCGCAAGCCCGGCCGCCGGCACAGCTCCGGGTACCTGCTCCCACAGCTCCCAACCAGGGGAGGTCCCCAGAACCTCTGTTCCAAAAGGGTACTCCTTGGGGAAAACTGCGCTGGGGGAAGGGATGGCAGGGCAGGACACCCTGGCACAGAGCTCTGAGCATCCCCTGAGCATCACAGGAACCCCTGAGAAGGGCTCTGAGCATTAAGGATGCCCTCAACAGTGCAAGACCCCCTGATCCAGGGCTCTGAATATTGCAGGACACCCTCTGAGCATCACAGGACACTCCCAAAAAGGGCTCTGAGCATTAAAGGATGTCCCAAGCAATGCAAAACACCCTGGTACAGAGCTCTGAGCATCTCAGAACACCCCCTGAGCACTGCAGGATGCCCTGAGCATTACAAGAGACCCTGGCACGGGGCTCTGAGCACCTCAGGACACACCCTGAGCACTGCAGAACATCCCTTGAATAGGGATGAGCCCTGAGCATTGCAGAACACCCCCAGAAGGGCTCTGAGCATTAAGGATGCCCTGAGCAGTGCAGGATACACTGGTCCAGGACTCTGAGCACCACAGGCCACCCCTGAGAAATGTTCTGAGCAATAAAGGATGCCCTGAGAATTTCAGGACACTCTGGTCCAGGGCTCTGAGCATCACAGGATGAAGGCAGGCTGGCCAGCTGGCACCAGGGCACTCTTTCCCAGCCCTAAGAGATGCCCCACATCCTTCTCCACAGGAGAGAGGAGGTCCTGACAAGCAGTCAGAGTGGCTGGAGGTATTTTCTTCCTTCTGGTTCTCATCTCCTGCTCTTATTCCTCCAAAAGCCCTGTGAAAGAGTCTCCCAGCACTGCCCCATGCACAGACCTGGGAAGCCTGGGGAGGTTGCAGGGCCTGATGCTTGGGAAGGCTCCAGCCCGGCTGCGAGGGAGGAGAGCTGGCTTGGCAGGATCACCGCCCAGCTCTCCTCACCGGGGAATTCCCCCGTGGCTGCCAGCCCGAGCTGCCAGCCCACATCTTCCCTCTCTACCTGCCCGCAGCCAAAGGGGTGCTCCAGGGGCAAGAAAAAGGGGGATGCGAGAGATCCCACAGAGCTCTTACATAGCAGGGGAAGGTGTAATGAAAAGAGCAGCGATGCTCAGGAGTGGTCTGGATCACAGCAGGAATCACTTCTGTCTCCCCTGTGCAACTCCAGGTGCATTCCCAGCCAGGAAATGCAACAGCCACATTCAAACACGTGGAGCAACTCCACTGATCCTGCACTGCTACACTGGCTGCACAAAACTCCTGGCAAACCAGCTTCCCTCAGCTCCTTGGACAGGCTGGGATCCCCCCAGCTCACCAGATAACCCCAAAGCACACTCAGTACTCCCCAAAACCTCTCCTCAGCATTTCCTCTGCCACTTGCTCTGGCAGAGCCCAGGATTAGCACTTCAGGTATTCCGGTGGGGAGGATTAAAGCTGGTCCAAGGCTGGACCACGCTGGAGAGGGAGCAGCAGCTGGCTGCACAGCATCTGGCCCTGCTGCTCATTTATTCCCCATTGTGTACCCATGGCAGTAGCACATGGGACTGGTGAGGGCCACCAATGGCACTGCTCATGGCTCAGGTGTCCCACAAGGGCAAGAAAGACAAGGACACGACTTTTGGGGTGTGTTGCAGCCATGCTGGCAGCTGGTCTGAATGTGGAGCATCTCCCCTTGGAAGAACCCAGACACAATACAGGGGACCTGCGGAGAGAAGGGAAACATTTGGGATGAGGATGGGGATGTCAGGGAGAAAAACAGGGAGGAAAGAAAATAATCACAGAATGGTTTGGCTTGGAAGGGACCTTAAAGATCGTCTCATTCCAACCCCTTGCCAAGGGTAGGGACACCTTCCACTAAAATACCAGAGGAGGAAGGACACTGTTTGGAAAGGCAAACAAGCAAGGCACATTAAGCGAAAAAAATTATCCAGCAGGCTGGCAAGGTTAAAAAAGCAAAAACACTGGGACATGGGAGGACAGGGAGACCTAATTTAAAAAGCCTCACCCAGAACACGCCACCAGCAAAAAGTATCTGATGTGTCAGGGACAGAGACGTAGGATGCTGCGTGTCCCATCCCATGTCACTGCACACCCTGCAGCAAAGGACACAGCACCCAAACCCCAAGCCACTGCAGCACAAGGGCGAGCATTTTGCTTTCTCATTTCTGGTCATTTTTGCACCAGCTGATGCCCACCTGTAGCCTTTTTTTGTGCTATTTAAAAACAGCTACATCAGCAAGCTCCAGAAGCAGCAGCTGCCCAGAAGAGTCAGACCCCATTGCAGGAGGTGCTGAGAGCATCGACCATGTCCCCATCTCCACAGCTAAATTTGGTCCAGCTCATGGGCACACTGGCTCCTGGAGGTGTCTGAACACATCTAGGCTGTCAGGGCGAGGACAGTGATGCACAGGAACCCACCGGAGCCAGCCTGTTCCCACCATCCCTCGCACGTGCTTTTTCTTTCAAATTCCCAGCCTAAATAAGGCTTTGGGGAGGAAATTAATGAAAAGCAAAGCTGATTACAAAGAACAATACAATGACTCAATCTGTTTCTTTTACCTCAATTGTATAAAGCTTTTACATTTATGAAGGTTTCTCTCAGTACACAATGAACCAGCCCTCTGAGGGAAGCAGTAATGGCCCTGGAGACTTTTGAGCAAGACTGGACAAAACACCACCGGAACAATCCCAAAGGAAGGACCAGATGATCTAACAGGTCTTTTGCATCTTTAATGCCTCACCCTTTTCTTTCTCCTCCCGTTTCAGGCACAGGTTTTTTAGCTGCTGCTAATTAGATGTTAATGCGGGAGCGGCTTCATTTTGCAGCACATGGTGTAAGCAAGAGGAAAAACATCGGGGCCCTAAATGACAACCAGATCACAGGCACGGGGGTCCTCATTCCCAGCATGGAAAATATCCCTCTGGAAGCAAAACAGGCCATAAAATGTTGATATCCTTTCCACACCAGGATGGATGGCTCCTGCACCCACCAGCAGCTGCCTGACACTCATGGGTCACAACGGTGCCAGCTCTGGATCTCCTCCCCCTCCATCCCCACATCCAGCCTCTTCATCAGTGTATGGGAAGGATCTCCAAAGTTTTTTGCCTATCCAGAGACACCGGAAAAACCCCACCAGCACAAGACATCCCAAAACAACCTGAGTTTAGTTCAATCATAATAGCAACCAACTTTCCTGGCTGCCCCTTTGTAGAGCATCTCCCAGGAGAAGGCAACAGGATGCTCTCCCCACCACCTCCTGCTCCTCCCTGTTGGTTGCTGGGCTGCTTGGATCATCTCTAACACCCACCTCAGTGAGCTGCAAGGAGCTGAGCCGAGCTGTTTGTGATGAAATCAATGAGGTGACACAGAGGCAGGAGTCCAAGCCCCTGCCCCGGTGCCTGGCCCCGCCAGGGGACAGTCACCCAGGCTGTCACTGCCAGCACAACCCTAAACAGACTTGCAGAATCACTTCAGTTGGAAAAGACCTCCAAGACCATCGAGCCCAACCTGTGGCCCATCCTCACCGTGTCAACCAGAGCAGAGCACTGAGTGCCACGTCCAGGCATTCCTTGGACACCTCCAGGGATGCGGGCTCCACCACCCCACAGCGCTCCGCGATCACTCCGTGGAGATTTCTCCCGGCTGCATGTTGCCCTCTTCCTTTCCCCACTGGCTGAAGTACTAGGAAGGTACAGCCTGTACAGCCTTCCCGAACCGCCTACCACATATCCCTTCCCTTGAACATGTCATTTTCCCCCAAAGTTCGGAAGTTCAGCCTGTCTGGGTTCTGTGGGTCCACCAGATGTTTCAGACCGTCTGGGCTCTGCAATAGACTTTGCGCGGACCCATTTCTCCTCTTACCCTAAAGTTTAGGAGTTCAAACTGCCTGGGTTCTGTAACCAAACCCCCTCGGCTTGAGGTCGGTATAGGCATTAAGACCCATTTCGAAGACATTAACACCCATTTCTCCTAAAGACTCTCATCCATCGAGTTGTTTGTAAAGACATCAGCACCCATCTTTCCAATCCTGCTCAACTGGAGCACCTCCATACCTCGAGGTCCACATGGAGGACCAAGAATGGATGGGGAGTCTCAAATCTGCGGCAGTGGGATGTTACTCCCCTCGTTAGTGGGGTCAGAGCCCCAGCACCCCTATGGGCAGTGACCTCCCTCCTGTGACCTCCCTCCAGCCCTAGCACCTAAGCCCAGTCATGACAGGAACAAAAGCCACTGTTAAGAGACACATTTACGACCCTCCAAGAGGGAGACCGCTGACAGCTTAACGAGCTTTTTGTTTTTCAAGTAGTGGTTTTATATTTACGACCTGAAAGGGAAAGATGCAAGCAGGCAGGGACGATCAGGGGCTATCTGCTCCTTCTGCTCCTGACCCGCTGCTGTCCAACCCACATCCAAGCCATTCCGGAAAGCCATAAAAAACGATTGCATTTCAGCTTTCCCCCGGCTCCTTTCTCTCTCCCCTCCACTAAAAACAAAAAGCACCTTTTTTTGGTGGTGCTCATTTCTTGTTAATGTTCACCCCAAGGAAAAGCATCAAATATTAATGTAGGAAGCTTCAGAGAGACCACACTGGAAACCAGAGGCCCCATATGTTGTGGAGCATCCCAGTGGATGCAAGATCCCACCAGTTCATCCCATAGGCCTGGCTCTTTAATGTCTGGGAAGGAAGGAGGAGGCCAGAAGCTGGGCTTTTACGAGCACAAGGGATCACATTCCTGGGATATCAGCCCAGAGTTACACTTAGAGGAGGAAAAAAAACTTAAGAAAAAAAATCCAAACCCCACCACCCTTCCCCAGGATGCTGCACTGTTATTTATAAGCTTAATAGTGAAAAGAGAGGGCAAAACTCCCTGGCTTTGTAAGGGTATTTTTTATCCCCAGCATTAGCACAGCAGAGAAATTCCTTTGGGCTGCAAGAGCATTCCAGCCACCAGCAGGAAGATAAGGCTCTTCCTTTGCCTCCAGATTCCTTGGCAGAGAGGAGACACATGGGGTTTAATAGCACACAGAGATGCCACAGCCCTGACACAAACATGATAAGAGCTTTTGTCCCGTGGAGGGCTCACCCAGCTGATAAAGACCCTGCCCCAGCTCCTAAAACCCAGAAGGGACCTTTGCTGAAGAGTTGCAAGGGACTGGTGGGGAACGTGGAAGGCCCAGATGTGCAATGCAACATCTGGTAGGGGAAGTGAGCTGTGTGCCATGGCAGCGTCCCACACAACGCAGTGCCTGCTGCTGCACCGCTGCTGGTGACGTTGGACACGCACGTCCCTGCTTCCAGGGGAAGAAAGCACCCCTGTGCGCTTGGTGGTGGCACCTTTGTGCCCTAATGCTGGGACTTGATGATCTGATGGCTTTCCAGCCTGCAGCGCTGTGTCCAGCTCTGTGGCCTCCAGCATAAGAAGGACATGGAGCTGCTGGAGCGAGTCCAGAGGAGGCCATGAAGCTGCTCCAAGACCTGCTGAGCCTCTGTATGGATCCAGGCTGGGAGAGCTGGGGGTGTTCAGCCTGGAGAACAAAAGGCTCCAGATGAGACTTCAGAGCCCCTTCCAGTGCCAAAAGGGGCTCTAACAGAGCTGGAGAGGGACTTGGGACAAGGGCCTGGAGAGCCAGGATAAAGGGGAATGGCTTCTGACTGACAGAGGGCAGGGTTAGATTGGGTATTAGGGAGAAATGCTTCCCTGTAGCATGGTGAGGCCCTGGCACAGGGTGCCCAGAGAAGCTGTGGCTGCCCCATCCCTGGAAGTGTCCAAGGCCAGGCTGGACAGGATTGGAGCAGCCTGGGATAGTGGAAGGTGTCCCTGCCCGTGGCCTTTAAGCTTTAAGATCCCTTCCAACCCAAACCATTCAGTGATTCTATGAACCCAGCTGCTGAGCTCGGGACATCTTTCCCCCATTCCCCTCCATCCCCACATAAGCCCAGCTGGGCAGCACTGAGGACCCAGAAGCCCTGAGTGTCTCTTTGCCCTAAGGCAAAAAAAAAGAAAAAAAAAGGAAAAATAAAGAAAAAACCTTTGAAGTGTGATTGCGCCTAAGCGCAGGGCAGCCCCCTCCCTGGTCCCCTTCCCCACTTATCGCTGCCCGGGGCTCTGCCCGGCGCCTGCCGATAATCAGGGAGCGCATTGAAACCCCGGCGCCAGACTGGATCCTTATCTCCTCCCAAGTAGGAATGCGGGATGGGGGCTGCCCCTGCAGCAGCTCCAGGACCGGGAGGAGGGGGAGGAAGAACCCCCTCCCATGGCCCCTCCAGACAGCGAGCAGGAGCTGGGGAGGGCCGGGGGGGATGCGGAGACCTCCGAGGGGTGCGCAGGGCTCGGTGCCCAGCCCCGGCTCCCGGGACGGCCGGAGGGGTCGGAAGCACCCCCCGCCTTGCGCAAGGGCCGGTAACTGTCCCCGGGGATAATTACTCTGCTTCATTTCCCCATAAAGTCAAGGCCTGGGTGCGGGGAGCCCGGCTGGGAATGCCCGAGGCATGAGCCGGGGGGACGCGAGGCGACAGCCGGGAGAGGCACCGTCCCACCCTGGCTGGCAGGCAGCCCTCCCTCCCCCCGAAAAGATGCAGGGTGAGAGCTGCGAGCCATTCTCAAAACAGTCCAAGCCCTTTGGGGCTCAGACTGCTCAGACCCTCGCAGTCTTTCCCGTGGGAGGGGGAGGAGGACGAGACCCCAGAGCCTTCCTCCCTGGCGAGGAGGGTGGCGGGCTCTGCTCAGCCCCTGGTTCAGGAGCTGCCCGGGGCTGATCTCCATCACCAACAGGACCGACAGGAACTTCCAGCCACCCAACACCAGCGGGGAGAAGGAGAGGAGGCGAGAGCCAAGCTCCTGGCTCTCCTCCCGCCTGCTGCCAGGTGGGACAGGAGCCATGGCTCCAGCCTGGCGCTCCCTCAGCTCCCTCCCGGCATGAGGGCTGGATGCTCTTAACACCCAAAAAGAGCTTCAAGTGCTTGTTTTCACAATTAGGAACCCTCAGTGGCTGGAAAGCATCACAGCAGCACCCATGGTGAATCCGTGCTGTAGGGACACAGCGTCCACAGACAGCAACCCCCAGCTTCATCCCTGCCAGGGGTTTCATGGGCAGCCACTCAAGAAGGACTCTTGTTGATGCCATCAGAGCCCCGGGGAATTCGCAGCCAGTTAAGGGGATATTTTAAAAAATCATAATAAGGGGCTAATGAAGTTTAGAAGCTGCCGACAGCAGCCATATGCCTCAAATATGCCGGTGCCTAGGCAATGCAACTGCAGGTATCAGCTCGCCTAATCAGCTACCAGAAGAAAGTCTAATTTAAAACAAAGCTCTTATTTTATTTATTTGCTGACAGCAGCAGAGCAATTCCCTCCAGCATGAAGTGAAAGCAAACACACTGCCCTCAAAATAAACCACCACGGGCTTTTTAATTTTATCCTCTAACAAGTGTTCTCTGGTTAGTCTTTGGCAAGGGGGAGGGGGAAGAAAAAAACCCAAAGGACAACAAGAACCCAACCTGCATTTCCATTAGCATTACAGAGGACTTGCAAAGACAGCTTCCCACTTGTCATCTCCTTGCCACAAAAAACAGCAACTGGAACTTCTCAGCTGTGCATGAAAAACTGCCTTTAATAAAATATCCCTAAGGAAATGTGTCCCCCCTCTCCGATCCTCATTTGGGGTGATGAAGGGGCTCGGCACATTCCCACTGCCATCACCCTGAGATGCCCAGGTTGGTGTCTGGCTCCAGACCACTGTTGAGAGGTGTAGGTCACCCACACAAGCCAAGACTCCTGACCCTTCCCATCCCCTCTCTTTCTTCACCTCTGGATGCATCCAGAAGCAAATGTGGGGAGGGTAAAGGGAAATCCTAGAAGCATGGAGAGAGTGCAAGGCCACTGTGATTTTATTTAGCGTCTTTATTTATTGAACTGCTTTAAATAGATGTGGATTGACTCTCCCGGCTCTGGCTATTACAGCTTGAAAGGGGAGCTGCAGGCAGCTCTTAGATTAACGCACACGAGGCTACTTCCATGGATGCTCGGCAACCCACTCCATATGGGACCTCCTCCTGTCTTCCAGACTTCACCTAGGGCCCCTGCATCCCCCTCCTCTTGCACCGTTCTGGTGCCTCCACCACTCCACATCCACATAAAACCCTCCTCACCACCACCAGCTTCAATTGCCTCCACATCCAAGATTAAATCACCAACTCCACGACCCACCCAGTCAAAACCTTCCCCTTGTCACCTTCCTCACATGGTCCAAGCTCATCCAAGTAATCAGGGATTCATTCTTTCCTAGCAGCACGTCCTGCCAACCATTTATGGATTTATGAAAGCGGGAAGAGGCATTGCAAGCCTTTATGGACAACATTGGCTGGGCCCTGCATTTTTCTTCCCACTGATTAAAGTAATAATGCTCAGTTAAGGAGTAAGTAAAAAAATCACATTATTTTTAGGCAGCTGGGAAAGAGGAAGAAAATCTATTGCAGTGGCCCTGAACAAGCGCTTCCCCAGGGCTTTGAGGCAGCAAACTTATCAGATACTGCTCTGATAACATATTCAGGCTGAACCATTAGTCTTGGGCATGTAAAAGGTGTAATAAAAGGTTAACTGCAGACTGAGTGAGCAGGGGGAAATGGGGTTAAAAACCCACAGAGGCCAAAAGCCGGGGGGTGGCAGCAGCTCTGGGGCTCAGTGGCATCCCCAGCACACACTCCTGAGGGGAGGATGCTGATAGTGGGCACCCACCTCCTGCCACACAAGTTTAACTGCCAGTTTATCTCCTGCATGTTTAAAGCTGCAGAGAAGTGGGAAAATCAGCATCCCTAGCACCATGAGGCAGGTGGAAGATTTCCCCAGGGCCAGCATCCTGAATCATCCTCAACAATGTATTTTCTCATTCTGGCCTCATTTGGCTCCCCTGCTATGTCCCAGTCCCAATACCCATCTTACAACACCTTTTCCTCCACAAACACAGCTCTTTTTCTTCTGTGTAACTCCAAACCAACCCTTTGTCCCAGGCACAAAGAGCTGCGAGGTTTCTGCTGTGGGTTTCTCTCCGCACCAGTCTCCCATCCGGTTTCTGTGGGAATGCCAGAGCACAAAGCAAGCCAGCTGTGACCTGTAGCTACTTTTACAAAATTATCTCCACTGGAATTTTCTCCACACCTCGTGCAATGATGGAGATGACAACGCAACCTCAGGGGGGTCCCCTTTTTCCTTAGCAGTCACCTGGTCTCCAATTGCCTCTTAAATCCCATATAGATCACCCAACCTGGGGAAGCCAAGCAACACAAAATGAGCTGGAAACAACTCCCATCCTGCTTCCAAACCACCTTAGAAACATCAAGTTAGTTATTCTTGAGGGAAAAAGGATTAAAATCCATGTTTTTCATGCCTTAGACCCCCTCATACATGGATGAGAAGCTCACGGCACGAGCAAGTAGCAACCACGCAGCTGCTTTTGCAAGTTCCTATTCCAGCGCCTCAGGCTCAGCCTTCCAAGCACACCCCAGGCTCCAGCCAAACTGTCCCTCATTTCTAGGGCTGGTCACCCCCAAACCAACAGCCTACCAGCTCCAATGCTGTCCCTACAGATGCCGAAGGCCACCACCTTCCCCAACGGTGGCCACAGACAAGGTCCACCTGCAGTCGGGCGCCTGATCCCAGCATTATCCAGCCCAAGCCATTGCTTCCTCCCTCCTTCCCTCCCTCCCTTCAAGGCTGGTTTTCCAGGCAAAACAAGGATGGGAATTACTCAGGCAGCATGTGACATGACCACCAGAAGGAGGGCATTGCATTACTGGAGCCAAAACTGGATCCCGGTTTCTATTGTCTATTCTTTTGTAGTGATGGGAAGAAAGAGCTGCTGCTCTGTAATCAGGCCTCTTCTGGCTGCTTCCCCGCTTTTAGGGCCAACCAGGATAATGCAACGTTGCTTTCATGTGGCAGGAGAAGCTTATAAACAACACTATTACACTGCTACACCGCCGAAATTAAAGCCCTGCTCCGAGCCTCAGTCCCTCCCACAGGCAGCCTGCTTTGCCTCGGATTTAATTTCTTCTCCCCAAGTCTGCAGTACAGGGAACGGACTGAATCTGGTCCTGAATAAGCACTGGCAAAATTCAGTGACTCCAAAAATGATGTCCATTACCTATTTCTGAAAAGAAGAGTAATTCCTTCCAGCTCTTGCTAATGTGCTCTCAGCAAACACTCGTTTCTTGTTTCCCTCACAGCAGATCACGATTCACCCCAAAACATGAAAGTCTTCTCTTCACTGATGCATCTTCGCAGCTTTATTGTACTTTTTTGGCCCAAAGTGATAGAGATTTAACTCCCCCCTCACCCCATAAAAATTCAGATTCTGAGCTCACCCATACAGATCGAGCCTAAAACCTCCAGAGTGGATTCACTCAGCCAGAAATGATCTCAGCTGTGAAACATCACAAGGGGCAGTCACTTTCTCAACAGTCTCAAAATAAAGGTTGTTTTTCTTTTTTTTTAAATTAAAAGGGATGCCATCTCTCTGTATTATCTGGAATAAACATCCTGGTGCTGGAAGAAAGCATACTTCTGCTTTCCTAGCTTCAGGTTCTCATTTCCACCAGCTCCTTGGGAACCTCTTCCTGGTTTTCCAAGCCCTCTCCTGCACTGCACTAAGAGCCTGTCTCTGCAAATAACGTGTTTTAAAACCCAGGGGACTCTGGAATAGGATAAGGACTCATTTTACCACCCAAGTGACCCCAGTCCTTCCTCAGTCTCAGCTCCTCTTGGATTAAAGCATCTCCTGGGCAGCTCAGTTGGGACAAAGCAGTGAGGCAAGAGCCAGTTTATTATGGCACTGACCAAGGGACAAATACCAGCCAGATCAAACCCTGGGGACACCCTGAGGACTTGAAAAAGCATTAGAGATGAAACCATCTCTAAGGGAAGATGATCTTCCCCCCACCATCCTTCCCCTTGGTGCTCCATTTTCGGAGGGGCCAGGAACTGCTGCTCCCCAAAAACATGGAAAGCCAAAGCTGCAGAATAATCCTGGCCCAGAAGCCTACAACAACCCAAACTCCTCCAACCTTTAGACCCCGTGGTTGACATAAATGCCCCACATCCAATATGCCAAGTGATTTCTTCCAACGCTAGAAGGAAGCTTCCCTGCCTCTCCCCGCTGACCCAGGCGTGGGATGCTCTTGTCCTACTTCCCCTTCCATCTCAAACATCATTAGCAAAGGATCATTTCCTTCAAATAAAGGTCACCTGCCAACAAGTGCCTTTTGCCATGCCCCAAGAGTGGCATTCAGCGCTTCCCTCACCTTGCCTAAGGTTTTTCCAGCATTTTTCTGAGTTCTTCATTTATTTCCAGGTACCCCATCTCTGCTCATACACCGTAGTCCCCTAAGCAGCAGAGCAAAGCCTGTTTTCCTGTGGATTTGCTGCTCCAAATACTCCCACATGGCATTTGTGTTCCCCAATAGTAGGTGGCAAGCATTATGCTGTTGATGTTTTGGGTTGGTTTTTTTTTAGTGGGATATTAATAGATCCCTCTCACTGGCCGACCAGCCTAGATAAAAACTTTATTGCTAATTTCCTAATCAGGCAGGCGCTTAATTACGAGACATCTACTTCTGAGTCAGAGGGAGAGGGATGCAGACATACAAACAGCACGGCAGCTAAGAAAAAAAGTCTGGATTTTTTTTAGGAAATGAAGCTAAAAAAAGAACCCCCCAACCCCCTCAAACAAACAAGCAACAAAAAGAAACAAATAATCCAAGCAGCCCAAAGATAAATCCATGGGGAGTTTTGGTGTTTTAGGCACAGGAGCTCCTCTTGGGGCAGAGGACAAGGTAGTCCAGAGGGGCCGGATCCCACGGCTGCTCCCGGGGGTCACGGCAGTGCCTCCCTCCCCCTGTGTCCCACATACAGCACAGTCCCCACGGGCTGCGAGCAGATGGTTTCCAAGCTGACAGGTTGCAAACAGCTCCGTGGAGCCGGTCGGGGAATCAGATATTGTCTCCATGCCTTTAGTTTTGGGAACAAAAGATGTCTCCCAGCTAAAAAAGTTTGCTGGGAGAGCTCAGCACTTCTCCTGCTTTTGGGTTTCTTTTTAAAAGCACTTTCAGCCAGCTCAGACCGCTCAGGTCTGATGTCTGTACAACTCTACAAGCTGCCTGCACATAACTTTTTCCACTTCTCCTCTGACTTTCCTTTCTGTAGCTGGAAAGAGACCACAAGGACAGCCCTGGTGCAGGGCACACCACCTTTGCTTTTCCAGTGAGCTGCAGGCACTCCCTTTCTGGCAAAAATTTCTTCCTTCGACTTCCTATCAAACTTGCAAACACCATGAACTCAGGACAACCCAGAGAAGCTTCTTCCCAGCATCCCTGTTGTTTATTTAGAGGAACCCCAAGGCTTGGAAACAGCCCTGGACCCCAGCCCTAAACACACAGGACAGCAGAGTGCCAGGCAAGGGACTCAAATCATCTTTTAGGGAGGGTTTATTTTATAAAATCATCCTTCAGTGGGCCACGCTGGATCCCCCCCCACACCTACTAGGATGCAAAGCCCAGCCAAACTGCAGGATTCTGGCTCCTTTGGCTTCCCTGCTGCTTTTAGCTCTGCAACTCGACCCTCGGAGAAACATATGGTTTGCATTCTCCCCCCTAAACTTTCCACAGACTCCTTCCCCCGCCTCCCCGTGGCACACAAACCCGAGCCCTTTTTCTCTCCGAGCGAGGAGTCATGCCGGCAGCCCTTCCCATCCCTCTCCAAGGGAAGGAGATGGGCACAGGCAGAGCGGGAGAGGCTGCAGTAAAACCCCTCGGCTGAGACAGCTAAGTGGGCTTTGCTGTTTCATGCAGGGGTCATTAACACCCCGGCTGGATCTGCTGCGTCCCCTTCCAGCCAGTCCATAAATACTGAGGAAAACAGAGCCAGTGTGTCATTGGGATGTGGAGATGGAAAGGGAGGGGGAGCAGCATGACAAGAACGCACTCCGCAAGGGAAGCTTTTCCTTCCCCAGCCAGCCTGGGACCACTGGGGTCCCACATCCAACCTTGTCCCTCTGCAAAAGCCAGAAACAGCATCCTTTAGGATGCAGGAATGGCAAACGGGTCCAGCAGTGCTCAGAGGATGTTCAGGGTTAAGCAGCAACTTCACCTCCTCTTTTCCCCTCCATGCATGCAAAAATCATCTTTTATTTTCCTGTTAGGCAGCTTTCATCTAATTTTCTGCTTCATCCCGCAGCCAGGCTTTTCCCCCTCAAAATGACTACGGCAGCCTAAGCCAGTCTTTGTTCAGCCCAGAAGCCTGATGCAGAGGGAAGCAGCAAGTGGGATTTTTATGGAGCATTACTCTGCCTTACCAAAAAGTGAGGCATCACCTTCTCCCAGCCCATGGGGTTGGGTGGAGTTAAAAATCCACAAGGGCCCTCACACCTGCTTCTTCTTCCCAGTGTCCTCAAAGCACTGCACTGGAGAGGAACCCTGCAGAGCCTGGGAGAGCTGAGGGATGGATGGACAGATGGATGGATGGAGGGAGGGATGGATGGAGGGATGGATGGAGGGATGGACGGAGGGATGCCTCTGGCCAAAACAGTGGTGGCTGTGATGGAAACCAGAAGCCTTGTGGTCTGCAAGCCCAACTGCCTTCCCAAGGCATGCCGAGCCTTGCTGGCATGCCTGCGTGTCCCATACCGGCCTCCTGGCCACATCCGAGGCAAAAACACTCCCCAAATCCTCTGAATTTGTGTATTTTTGGCAGCACAGGACCAGCAAGCCCAACAGCTTCTTGGAGCCGAGCACGGCATGGATTCCTCTTAGCAGGTATTAAAAACCACATTTCAAAAAGAAAAAAAAGTCATCTATTTTTAACTTGTTCTGTGTTCAGGAGTGGTGTTACTCAAGGTTTTAGCTGAAAAGAGGAGGCCCTGCAGTAACCTGTGGCTTCCCCTACTCCTTATCCCTCAGGATCCTTCCTCATCGGCTGCGACCCCATCTGCAAAGCCGGTGCTGGGTTTTTCCATCCCTGGCAGGACCAGCCCCAACACGCCCCAGACTCCCGGGGTTTTGCTATAAACTACAAAGGAACCTGCCCAATTCGGCCCAGTTTGCATAACCAGTTTATCCCAAGCATTTGTTTTAAAAGCTCAGCTGTGGTTAGTCACTGTTCAGCCTAAGCAAAACCCAACCCTCTTCCCGGCTTTCGGATCTTGCTTTTCCAGCTTTGGGCACAGCCAGCATTTTTATCTTGGTGTACAAATTTTAGAAACATGAAATATGTGCCTTGATGCCTTGTTTTATATACACACACGCATATATTATATATATATATTATGTATATCAGGGTGTCCAAAGGATCCACAACCCAGGATAAGGATTAGCTATGAGGCTGTAACTCCTGAAATCCAAACCCAGTCATTCACCAGTAGCAAACCAATATGCACAGACACACACGGAAAAAAACGACGGAATGAAAAGGGGGAGGAAAACCGTTTTATAGCCCTTGGCAGTCCACACCCCACTTCATCACACTCAGGATCCCAGTCACCCGAGCAGCTCCGCAGCCAAATCCCCTCTCCTGTAACAAAACCCGTTAATGCCGACGCCGGAGCGCAGAAGGAGGCATTTGGAAGGCTCTGACCGCAGAAAAGCAGCCAAAATGATGCGCAAGGGGAATCAGACATCCTGCAGGAAAACCTGCTTCCACAACTGAGTCAGCATCTCCTCCTAAAGACTGGGTGAGGACAGGAGGAACTGCAGGCCTGGGGGACATGCATGGGTAGATCTGGCAGGGGAGCCCCAAATGCCACCTCTTCTTTCCAGCCCGAAGTGGCCCCAGCAATGAAAATGGAGTCAGGCATGCACCCAGCAGTGACACCACATCACTAAATGCTTATCCCCAAAACACAGACTGATGGGACTCAGAGGAGACCCTATGGAGCAGTGCAGAGATGCCACAGCCCCAGGGAGGAGCTGGGAGCACTGGCAACAGCTTTATCCCAGCCTAATTCAGATTTCCAGCAATACTTGACCCACTCTGTGAAGATGTCCCCCAGCCAGGGCCCAGACAGAAGAAGAGACAGGACATTTAAGCTTCTCCAAGATAAGCTGGAAGAGAAAACCCTTCAATGAACCCCGTCTCCAGCACAGCGACCCAGACCGCTAATTACTTTTAATTGCTGTGTAATTGGACCCTGGGAGCCATGCTTTCATTTTAAGCCTGTCTCTACATTTCACATCTGTCAAAGGGGGAAAGAAAAACCTTCAAAAGTAATATTCTAGCGCAGGAACACTTTAGCACCATCCAGCATCTGCCAAACCAGCCATGGCAGCGGGGAGGCAAAGGTTGCACCCCCAGCCTGTTTGGGATAAACGGGGTAGAGAGACGTGCTGGGATCCCACACCTGGCAACGGCCATCCCAAAGGAGGCAATGGCCCCAGGCCAGACCACGGCAGACATCGTGGCCACATTGCAGGATCCACCCTCATGACCAGCAATAATTAATTACTACCTTCACTTGCAGGGCCCTGCAAAGCCCTCAGAGATGCCCCTCCAGGTGAGGGTGGGGATGCTTGTTCAGCTCCATGGATGAAAAGCAAGCAGCAGACCACATTTTTTTCTTTTTTTTCAGTTGTTTTAAATAGCAACCACTTTCTGGCTGCTGGAAAACACCCTGCCTTCTGTTCTCCAAGCCAGCCCAAACAGATGGAGCCAATAACGCAGCCAGGTGATGGCGTAGGATGGTGAGGGCTCATCGAGGGGAGAGCAGCCCCTGCTCACAGACCACCAGAGGGGGAACCAGACCCCCTGAAGATGGCAGGGAGGAAGAGCCTATCAACCCAGTGGAAGAACTTCGGTTCATCCATCTCCATAAAACCCTCCAAAGTCCTGTTATGAATCATGAAAGTGAAAAAGCACCGCCAGGATCATTGAGTCCAACCTTTGACTGAACATCACCTTGTTGGCCATGGGACTGTCCTCCATCCCAATTGCTCTCAGTCCTCCAACCAGCAGTCAGGAAGAATTACAGTTTCCCAGATATCATGTGAGTCCGCTGGAGGGTCAGTGGAACAAGGCCTTCACCGTGGTGCCTTCAGCCACTGCTGTGGATGTCCTCACATGTGCCCCGAACCTCACAGCCTAGAAAGCACTGAGGACACTGCTGACAGCAATGCTGCATCCCAGCCGTGTCCCTTCTCCCACTTAAATCTGTCCCAAGGAATTTCTGGGCTCTGCAACCTCCTGCCTAAGGAAAACTCCCACGCTGTACAGTGCAACACAACCCTTTTAATAGCCTCCCGCCTCCGCAAGCCACCCGGCCGGGAAGCCTGGATTTGGCTGGAAATGTCTCATTCCTCCATCCTGCCACCGCCCCAGGAGGTGCAGGTACACCCAGGAGCCCACCCAAAGGTGGGCAGCCCAAACTGCTCCTTTTTTGAGTCATGAAATAGGACCTGTAGAGGCATTTAAATGCTGTTGATGTGGCAGGAAGGGGGCAAGCAGGGGTCACTTCCATGCCAGCGGCAGCTCCCAGGGATGAGAGGCGCTCCACAAAAGGAAAGATTCACAAAGCAACAGCAGGACGAAGTCTGGGTGCAGAAAACCTTGCTCTCACCTCAGCTGCGCCCTCACCTCCCATCATTTAAGAGCCACCATGTCTGTCTCCATACAGCTCCAACAGGGAGGGATGCCTGGTGGGGAGGAGCATCATTGTGCCTTTCAGGAAGGAGCATTCCCCATTTCCCATCCTGCACTCAAACCCTCTCATGCATGTTTTACCTGCACCTGGACAGCCTTTGGTTCAACATATCAAGATGTGCTGAAACTCATCCCTAGGACAAGACAAAGCATCCAAAAATGATGTCACATGCAGCAACATCAATTCCAAGAGCATTTCTCCACCTTCATGGAAGCTTTTTTTCACGCCTCACACCTCTTTCTAGCATTCCATACTATCCACCTGCACGGATCCTCAGCTGATGCCCACAGCATCATTCCCACAGAGCCCCCAAGCCCACTCATCCGCACTTAGATGTCCTTGTTTCTCCTCCTGTGGTGGCCCCCACTCAGGAGGGAGGCAGATGGATCTAATACGCATTAAACATCTCAAAATGAGATTTTCCATGCTCTTTCAAAGGGAAACAATCCCTCAGCTTTTGCACTTGGCGCAGGCTTGTGAAGGAGGGGAGCCAAGGGGCAGCAAAGGTTATTCATGGGGTCTTTATGGAAACCACACTGGCGGGACCCCCCGGAAGCAGGAGAGATGCCGGGATCTGACTTTTGTGTCTGGCTCCACGAGGGGGTTGTACTGATTAGGCTAACAGCCTGTGTTCACAGCCCTGTGTATTCCAGCTGGGAAGGCATCACTTGTGGCACAAACCAGCCCTTTTCCTCCTCCTTTGTTATTCCCATAAAATGTGGGAATAAACTGGGGAGAGAAGGGAGGGCAGCTGTGCTGTATGTGTATGTACACAGGTGTTACGGCCTTGTGGGGCCACAGGAGACCCCCACAAAAATGCTCCCCAAATCCATTCATGTCTTCTTTTTTGAGGGGGCTTGCTTCCCTGGAGAAAGGGACAGCCCAGACCTTGAATTCCAAGAGAGAAAAGCTCTGCTCACTTTTCTTCTGGTATAACCAGGTATATTATTATTCTTAAGTAATAATGTAAGTAATAAGTGTCTCAAATTGCGCCCCTCATCTCCCAGGGTATAAAAAACAACAAACAACACAACACACCAGCACTGCCTTAAACTTACACAGCAAGCAAAGCCAAAGGGGAAAAATAGCTCAAAAACATCGGTTTTTAAGTGCTGGGGGACTATGTCAGCCGTGTCCACTCAGATCAAGCTATACATGGCAGACAGTGGGATGCAGCTCCTGAAATATATTTCACTTGGATAAACTCAGTTTCCTCCCAGGAGGAAACTTTGTACCACGGTCACAGTCCAATTTTGGGACTCCAGTGCCACTGCCATGTCTGCCATCCCCAGGCTTGTACCCCACGTGGCTTCATAGTCATTCCCAAGGCCTGGGACCTGGTAATTCCTCCTCCCTGCAGCAAGGAATTAGCTGAAAAGGGGATGTTTCCCAGCACCTAAACAGGTGAGAGCTTGGCCATCAATCCCCAGTGGAGAGGGGCTGAAACACGAGGAGAGAAGACACCGAGGCCTCCACAGATGCTCCAGCCAGGCAGGCAAGGGAAGGGGCCCGGCAAAGGCCATGGAAAGGTGCAAAGCAGAGTTCACACACAAGACAAACACATTTTTTGCCTCTCGGGCTGTAGGACACCCTGCCTGCTGCTGAGCATTGTGCTGACATGGGGCTTGCTTTGCTTCCATGCTTCTTCCCTCTCCCCACCTGAATTTCTCCATGGAGGAAGATTGGGCTACCTGCAGACACACAGGGTGCCAAACGCATCACCACTGTTCCTTGACCAGACTTACCCCAAGACACACCTCCAACCATCACGAGTTTAGTTTAAAGCCTACAGCTTCAACACCCCCCCAGTTACACCAGTCAGCAGCACCTGGACCCCAGTCTGGGGAGGGGGCCCAGGCCCCACCAGCCCGGATGTTCCCCTACAAACCTAACCCAGCTACATCACACCTGTGTGGATCTGGGGGAGCCCTCTGGAACAGGGAATAGCCTCCCTAAGAATGGGAGAAGCCACCTAAGGCAGGAGGGGGCAGAGGAGACCCGAGTGGGGCCGGGCCGGGCTGCGGCAGGGAGGGACTCAGGAGATTAAAGGCAGAGTGCAGGACACGCTGGAGCAAGCCCCGTGCTAAATAATTCCTGCTTCCCTTCCCTTTCCTCGTTTTCCAGCGTGGCTTCACCCAGCCTTTCCCAGCCTGGCTGGCGTTTGATCTCAGGGCTCACTCTGCCTTTCCCTCAGCAGAGGTGCTAAGCCCAGTAAAAACAAAAAAAAACCCAGGGGGTTGAGCCCCTTAAAAAAAAAAAAAAAAAAAAAAAA
>VZTI01002404.1:244329-259091 GCA_013397865.1 Struthidea cinerea | reverse complement strand
CTCCTTGGACCCTCATGTCACCTCTCTCCTCCACCTCGGATGGTGCTTCACAGCATCTGTATCCCACAGGAGGATGGAGATGAAAGCTGCTCCCCCGGGCCAGGAAAACCTGGTTAGGAGACAGTGATTCTCAAGGTGACCATAACCCACGTTAAGAACCCTTTCCCTTGTGAGGGGCTGGGCTGGGAGGCTGGGAACAGCTCCACGTGTGCACATAGGGAACAAAGGGGAAGGAGCGAGCACCCCAAACCACCAGAAAACGCTTGGGGGGTTTTCATTGACAGCATGGTTTGCTCCAGAGGGAGCTGTTGGCATCTGGACCGGAGTCAGTGGTGCCTCCTGAGCATCTCTCAAGCATCTGGAAAAGAAGAGAGTGGGGGAGAGGGGAGATCAACACAGCCATGAAGCAAAGCAGGGACCTTCCCATCTCCATCCGCTGCGTGAAGCAGGGCTGGCAGGGGAGATGGAAATTGCCAGGAGGCATGAATAAGGGAGAGGAAAAGAAAAGCCACAGCAGGACAGTAAAAAAGCCCCAGTGCTGTGGAGCAGGTGCAGAGGCAGTGATAATTCCCCATTTCTTCCAAGAGGAACTAGGAGTGTCCAAATTGAGTTATCGGGCAGCAGATTTAGGGACAAACAAAAGACGGCACTTTTTCCACGCCACCCATGATTAAATTATGGAACTCATTGCCACACGGTGCTATGGAGACCTACAGCCTAAGTGGCCCCCAGAAAGCATTTAGGCAAACTCACGGGGCACACAGGTCTGTCAAGGTCTGTTAAACATGATGGAACAGCCACCTCAGGGAGTCCCTAAAGCCCAAGGCTGCCGGCAGCACATGTTGGACGAGGGGCTCAGCAGACAGGCCGTGCCTTGCCAGGAATGCTGGACCAGCACAGCCTGGGAGATAAATAGCATCTCATCACCTAAATAAACCACTCCCCAAATCCTCCTGAGGGCAAGGAGAGGTTATTGGGCTCAGAAGTGCCCATGATGGTGCTACAGGACAGGCAGAGAGGGGACCCCAGAGTTTCTGTCCATGTCCCAGTGCAGGGATCCTCCAGGATCCCTCACCAGGGATTTTTGGCTGGGGCTGCCTCACAGCTGACTGGGTGAGACAGGGTGAGCAGGGCTCTGCTGTTTCTACAGCTTCAGGCTGAGATGCTCTGGCTCAGGAAGGGAAGAAAGAAAAAACATCCCCTACTCCCTGTGAAGACACCACATTGCAGACCCACCTGCCATAAGCACAGCCCCTGCTCCTCGCTCTCCATCCAGCATGTCAGCTCAATAATTTATCGTCCAGGAGGTGCAATAACCATCCATAATTCACGAGCAATAATGTTCTACAAGTCGGAACTGGCAATTTGGCTCTGCGGACCATGCGCCGCCTTCCCAGGGCTGCCTCATGCCACTTCCAAGGACTCGTTTCTTCTTGCTAAAAGGCATGAAAGCAGCAGTCACCTCCAGGTGGATACAGCCCTGAGGGGCATCCTAGTAACAGCAGGTTATGGAGTGGTGTCCATCTGTCCCTGCTCTTCGGGTTTCTAAGGCCTTCCTCACATGCTGGTCTGAAAATGATGAAGAAGTCTTGGATTTTGGTCTGCAAGGCTGACAAAACCCACAGGTTGTGGGGCTCTGTGTTAATGGAGCAATGATGGAGGTGCTTGGGAGGAGCAAGACAAGGTGTGTCAGCAGTGCAGGGAGCTGGCATTAAGCAGCAGCTCGTTGCAGCAGTCGTTGGTATTTTTGGTGGCCCTTCCAGCAGTGAAGGGAATCCTGTGCCATGGGAGCGCACAGCTCCCAGAGCAAGGTGAACACTGGTATCTTAACATCTGAGGCTGATAAATGGCTCCAAAGCATGGGATCCAAGTGATAACTTGGGATTGGGGGTGGCAGAAAGGGCTGGGCAGGCCTGCAGCAATGAGTTGCCCTCCAGAAGATAACAGAAGCATCAGTATCAGCAGGGAAGCGCAGCAGCTCCAGGGAGAGGTGGGAAATGTGAGCCACCGAGTTCTCAGATTAGAAAAACACCTCTTGCTCGGCAAACTCTGTTAGCCAGACATAAAACACAGTGAAGCAGAGCATGCTGGAGCTCCCTCGCTCCTGGGGGAGATGTTTATTAACTCGTCAAAACACAACTGCTGTTGTTGCCAGCAAGAACCTGGAACAGCAGGGAAAAAAAAAAAAGAGAAGACGAAATAGACAAAGGGGAGAAAAAATAAAAATCACACGTGAAAATCATCATTTGCTTCCCTGTACTTAGCTGGGGATGGTCTGTGGAGCGTGCCTGAACCCAGACCATGCAGGGATCCTGGAGCATCCTCCCAGAGGGGCTGGGGAAGAGGCCATTGCAGCACCCGGCTCCAACTCTCGCACTTTTCGCAGGAGCCACTCCCTGACCTTGGTGTAATTGGGCCACTTGGCACACCTGGCCCAACATAAATTACAGCTCCTAAAATAAATAAGGTGAGAGCTGGCAATGAGACACCCAATTAATGCTGGAATAGCGTGGGGCCGCAGTCATTACATCCCAGGGACACTGGAACAGGGAACGGGAGAGCAGCCACCCGGCTGCTGCAATTATTTTAATCATATTTGTTTAAGTGCTACAGATCAGGGACTAAGTTTCTTCACCAGTTATTTGCTGTTGCTTTACTTGCCTTGAAAGAGAGACAGAGGATTAATGCGGGGCTGCTATCATTATCCCAGTTTTTGCCAAGAGTATCCCTCTGAAACAAAGCCTTGTTGCTCTAAATGACCCCGATCTTCCTTAAGTTACAAGTCACAGGCACATTGTCAGTTAATTATTATAAGCCCAAGAGGGTTTATTGGGATGACACTGGCCTTGATTCGTAGAATCCTACAAGGTTTGGGTTGGAAGGGACCTTAAAGTGTCATTCCAACTTCAGTGCCATGGGCAGGGACACCTTCCACTATCCCAGGGTGCTCCAAGTCCCATCCAACCTGGCCTTGGACACTGCCAGGGATGGGGCAGCCACAGCTTCTCTGGGCACCCTGTGCCAGGGCTTCCCTCACAGGGAAGAATTTCTTCCCAATATCCCATCTAACCCTAAAGTCCCCCCACAGTGAGGGTGGCCATTGCAGACCAGGGTTGTGGTACTTTCTATAGGGTTTTTCCAGCCTCTCCAGCCTCCAGCACTGTCAATATGTACTTTAAAGAACAATTTACACCTAAAAATGCTCCCCTCCTGTGAAAGCACCGCCGTGCAAAACAGCAGATGGTGTTTGAACACTACAAAATGGAAAATATATCTTTAAAAGAGAGATAGCAGAGTTGTCTTGGCGCTACACGGGTGCCTCAGGGGTCTCGATTTGCAGCTTTCTGCATGGGGGAAACAAAAGATGACAAGTGCTGTGAGATAATATTGGTGGCAGGAAAATGCTTTTCTTGAGGGGACCTTGGAAATTGTGGCATGGGAACAACCCAAAAGGGCTCTGCAGGAGGGGCTCTGACACTAACAGCCCTCATGGGCCACCATGTGTGCCCAACTGTGGATGAGACAGGGAGCAGAGCAGGCTTTTTCCTCCCTTTCTCCCCTCACTCATGCTCATCCTGCTTCTTTGGATGAAATGCTGTTGAAGGAGAGGCAAAGTGGGGTGGGGGAGGTATAAATCACCCTGCTCCCACTTGGGGCTGCTGGGAGGAGTCAGTCCTGTTGGATGTCAACCATTCCCAGGTCCCAGCCCCAGGCTGGCGTTCCAGGATTGATGCAGCAGAAGGTCCTGCTCCCAGAACCACACACCCAGTCCTACAACAGCTGCTTTTGTACACGAAACATCAAAACTACTCCTTAAAAATCCCTCCTCTCTCTCCCCATCCTGGAAGCAAAACCCCACTGATCTTCCATCCTCCAGGCAATCCTCCTTCCTTGAGAAAAAACCCCTTTTTCTTAGAGGTTTTCTCAATTAAAAAGCTTGAACACTACTAATTTCCAAAATAAACAAGCAAATCTTGGAGCAGCAAATGCAAAGGGCCCCCAAGGCATCTTCTAAATGTCAGGGAAAAGCATCAGCCCTAACGCGTGCCTGGCTGTCGCTGCCTGCCCGGCGCTGGCTCCGGGCACAGGGGACATCTTCAGAAATTTTGGGTTTGGTGGGAGCAAGAAACCCCCAAACTTGGGCCCCCTTACAGTTGCTTTGAAGCGCTGCAACAGGAAAAAATACCATAAATTGGGCTCAGCTTCACTCCTAGCAACGACATTTTGACAGCTTCTATTTCGGGGATGGCTTTATTGTTTTCCCCCTGGTCCTCAATTAATGCCTTACCTCAAAATAGCTACGAGCCAGCAGGACTTTTCCACTCACCAGGCTGTGAGCTGCTCTGAGCTTCCCCTGTGGTGCGAATGCTTATGGATTGGACTGGCTATTCCCAGCTTGGCCCCAAACCTCTCTGGGATCCCTCAAACAAGGACAACCTCCCTGCTGAAGGCAGGTGCTGATGCTTGAAAGTCTACCTGGAGGAGAAAAACCAGCTTTGCAAACCTGTTCTCCGTTGTTCTGAGAGTGCTGTGCCCAAGTATGTGAGGCCTGGGAAGTGCATATAGCCAGTGCCCAGGAGAAACACAGGCTGGGAATGCTGTAAGGGATGTAGGGAGGAAGATGGAGCCAGGGCCAATCTTTCCATTTTGCACTTGATTTTGGAGGCAGGTGAAGTTCACCATATGGAGGGCCTTAAGGATATTTGGGGTGGAAGTAGGTGGTCTGTAAGGTCCCTTCCAAGCCAAACAAATTATCTGATTCCATGACATTCCTTGTGGTGCTGACTGAGCTGGACAGCCCCATCCAAAGGGATATGCTGAGCCTCACACAAGGATATCACACCCCGGACCCCCTTGGGCTCCCTGCTCCCATTGCCACTGAATAAACTGCTAAACACTCCTCTCAAGGTTATCCAACAGTGGTTAAGATTTAAGAAAAGCCCTGTACAATGTATACAGCTCCTTCTGAAAATATTCATCCCCTGGCATCAATGTTTCATCAATTTTCTATCACAGATTCCCCCTGACACCAGCTTCAATCATATTGGTGCAGATGGAGAAAAATAGATATGTTCACACAACCAACTGCCTCCAGTAGCCTCTTTTCCCATGTAATTTAGTAGCTATCAATTAGCCCGGGCAGACATCCCCTTCCCTCTGGCTGAGCCAGCCATGCTCCCAGCTTCCCTCTGGAGCAGGTGACATGGGAGTGACTGTGGAGGGCAACCCAGATGGAGCATGGGAGGCCTCTTTGCAGCAAGAGGCTGGGCACTCAGCCAGAGCCATCCCAGAGTCCAGGAGCCATTCCAAAGGCTCCAGTTTATAATTTACCTACAAGGACACCTGTGCTCCCACTGCAGGATGTCAGCTGCCCTGTCCCCCTGACCCAGGACTCCCAGGAACACCATTTTCCACTCAGTAGCCACATTCCTGGGCACACACCAGACACCATCGCCCACGGCACACTGGCCCCAGGTACCTTTTCTAAAATCCTTTTCCTTTTTAATGCCTGTAAACTGTCACCTGTGTTAAGCACTTGCCTGTGCCTCTCCTGGCCCCACTAAATGACCAACAGGTTGCCCCGACCTGCCCAGCTGTTGTCACCCAGCTGCCCTGAAATGAGGGAGAGAAAGAGCTCCTGCTGCAGTCATCTTTTGATTTCAGCATGGCTAACGAAGTTAAAGGAGACCTTTCCTCTCCCCCTAGTGTGAGCTGGAGAAGCCAGAACATTTTAGCTTTTATCTGATTTGATGTGCAAAAAAACAGAGGGAGAGGGAAAAAGAAAAACCCCCACAACTCACCGCTGGCTTCTTCTTGCCTTTAATTGAGGATACAAATGCCAGGCTGATTTTTGCTCTCCTTGAAATTCCCTCTGTCAGTACAGGGCTCCCTCTGGTTCAGGACAAAAATTGACTTTGTGTCATGAATGAAGTAATTATTTCTCTCTACAAATGAATATGGCAATTATTTCCCTTTTGGGGAGGGGAGGGATTTGTGTGAGGTTTGAGCTGCTGAGCAGAGCCGAGGTCTCTTCCCTGAGCAGGGATGAGCTTGGGCTTTGCTCACTGGCATTTGCTCCCTTCTCGATCCACCACGCAGCCACCTCTTCCCTTTCCCAATACCGTGCTCAGGCTCAGCTGGATCCCCACCAGACACAGGCACTTTGCTGGATCAGGGGCTGTGCTGAGGGGGGCAATTACTCTCTCCTTCAGATCAGCCCTTACGGCTTGAGCTGAAATCAACTTTCATCCCTCTCTGCTGTTTTCCCCCTGCCTCAGGAAAAAAGGACATTCCCTAATGTGGCCATCCTGTGTCCCTTCACTGAGGAAGAGCAAGGATAAAATACCACCTGGTATGTACACAGGGGGATTATTAGAGACATGTAGGATCACAGACTGGTTTGGACTGGAAGGGACATTAAAGATCACCTATTCCATCATCCCTGCCATGTGCTGGGATGCCATTCAGGAGGTCCTTCTCCAGCAGCAGGGCTGTATTTGGAGACAGAGGTGTGTCACACATTCACTTTGCAACATCCTGCCTCCTTTTCCCCCTGGATATTCACTCCGTGCATGTCCATTTCCCAACTCTGGCATGGAAGGGCTCACCAGCTCATAAATTGTTCCTACACCAGCTCTCGAGCACGTTGCAGCTTCTGCAGGTGTTAAAAGCCGCTGTAAAGAGCAACACAAAGAAAGTTATTTGCAGCACATGCTGAGATCTCTGAACCCCGCAAAAACAGTGACAATGCAGCAGCACGTCCTGAGGAGTGACGAACCAGCACTGAACCATTAACTATTTCCAGGAACACAAACCCCAGGCAATCCTGCAGGAGCACACACTTTCCCTGCCAGGGCAGATGGGACACTTGTGCCAGCACTCAGAAACCTTGTCCTTGCATCAAATATTAGAAGGAGGGATTTCAAGCATCTTCTCCAGAAAATCAGGTCCCTGCTACCATGGCCACACCAATTCCAACAGCACAAGAACAAGAAGGATTGTAAGAGGAAGAAAAATGGTAACAAATATATTTTTCAAATGTATTTATTGTATATAAGGCCTTACATACAGTTAAGAACATTTTTACAGCAAGGGTGGTGAAATACAGGCGCAGAGGGGTGGAAGATGAACCATCCCTGGAAGTGTCCAAGGCCAGGGTGGATGAGTCTTGGAGCAACCTGGTCTAGTGGAAGGTGTCCCTGCCCATGGCAGGGTGTTGGAATTAGATGATCTTCAAGGTGCCTTCCAATCCAAACCATTCAGTCATTCTATGATTTCCAAGCAGACAAAAAATCCTGTATCAGTTATTTACCTGCACAGAATTACATGTTTATTTTACTGCTGACATTTCACAACCCATCATCACATGAACGAGCAACAAACCCCATCCCCAGCACTCCCAGGGAGACCCCATCTCTTCACTCCAGGAGTTAAAACCACAGGACACAAGCACCGCTCCCAAGCCGGCTGGAAAGTCACTTGAAGGTTGTGAGTGACCTTGAAGGGAGCTGGACATCGCCTTGTTGGCTGCAGCGGCAGGAGCGTGAAAATGTATTGCAGCCCTTGGGCACCCTTCAGTTCTCATTTAAGCTGTTAATCAGAGGGGGAGAGGGAGGAGAGCAGCAGCAGCCGCAGCTTTTCCCCGCGAGCCTGACTGGAAAAGTGTGAGTGGCACTGGAAGGGCCTGCAGGACATGGGTGCGGGGCGGGAGCAACTCTGCCTTCTGCAAGAAGGAACGGCTCTAGGAGCCGAATATTCCCTCATTCTTCTTAGTCTTTTCACGGGTGGAGTTATCCCAATTTTCATGGTTTGTTTGGTTGCTCAGGTGTGCGCAGCAGCTCTGTGGGTCTCTGCCAAGGGTGGCATCACCCTATTGCTCTGCCCGGCAGTTTGGGGCAGCTTTGTGACCAGGGGGATTTTGTGACCAGGGAGATTTGTGACCCAGTGGACCAACACTAAGGTGCAGCTGCCCCAGAGCATCCTGCCCTCTCTGTGTCACGGCAGTGGGACCCTTCTTTTTTCAGACCTCAGGTGACTACGTCATGGAAGGCATCCGCTGTCCCCAGCATCCCTGAGGAACAGTGCAGCTCCTGTGGGGACCTGGCACAGGGTGCCCGGAGAAGCTGTGGCTGCCCCTGGATCCCTGGAAGTGTTCAAGGCCAGATTGGACAGGGCTTGGAGCAACCTGGTCCAGTGGGGGGTGTCCCTGGCTATGGCAGAGAGATGGAACAAGATGATCCTGAAAGTCCCTTCCAACCCAAACCATTCTGGGGTTGTATGACCTTGGACCATGAAGCTGTTGGAAAAGGACAGAGAGGGACACAGGCACAGACTCCTTGTTGGAAGAATGGAGCTGGTGACCTGCCCAACCAAGAGGACTCATTCAAATACAGGTGGGATGCTCTAGGAGCGTGCAGACAGAATTTAAGCAGAGAAGCCACCGCCCCACTCACCCGCACCACTCCCCCTCCTCCAGCACCGCAAGGGTTAAGATGAGTCTATTACTGTTTGCTTGTCACTTTGTCGCTGATCTAATGACCATCGATAATAGCTGAATAAGAATTGATGGAGAGATGGATTTAATTAACCCCGGTGTCAGCAGCTTGCATTGCTGTCTGTTTGTGTTAATGGAGCAGCTCTGGAAAAAAACTCTCCTGAGCTTTGCGTGGCTCAGCCTGCGGCAAGTAAAACACTCCTATTCATCAGCTGCACCCTCCAGGTAAACCCAGGCAGTGCCACATGGCAATTGCTCCCTCCTGTCCCCAAAAGAATAAAATAATCACCTGCTCCGGTGCACGCTGAGTCCCAGCTCTGTCCGCCACCCCATCTTCACTCCCTATCCCAGCTGCTACTGCCTTGTACAGTGCAGCCAAGGTCTTCTTGGCAGGGTGGGTGGGAGGCTGGGAGTGCTGATACTGGGAGACTGGAGGTCTTTATTTAGCAGGGGGATGGTGCTGGGGGTTTGATAAAAGATCAGCATAAAGGCAGCAACTGCTCTGCGTTTCCTGACAGCACAGATGCTGGGGCAGCAATGCAGGCAGAGAGGTTTTCCCAGCCAGACAGACATCCTCTGGCACCCTCCTCATCCCAAAATCCAGGTGTTACATGTACTCCACTGGGATTTATCCTCTTCTTCTGGGTTTCAAGCCAGTTTGGGAGCCAGCTCCAGGTGAGCAAGCACAGAAGCACAGCCCAGACTCGGGCTGGAAGCTCAGACCAGGCAGTCCCAGTCCCACTAATGAAGCTGGTCCTGCCCACTCCTTGATTGCAGCTGGTAATTAGTGTCTGCCAGCTCCTGAGCTCGCTTCAGCTGACCTTCAGGTGCAGCAGATAACAGCTCATATTGCTCCTCATCCCCCTGCCCCTGGCTTATCAGGAGAATCACGGGGAAATGCCAGCCTGGAGGAAGGGTGGGTGCATGGCCCTCCTTGCCTGGGGATACCCAATCCCAGTGAGGAATTTCCTGGGAGCTCAGGGAGCAGTGGCAGCATCATCCAGCACCCCCAGCCCACCCAGCTTCAGCACCCATTTTCCAGGGCAGTAATTCAAGGGTGCACCCCAGAGCAGCCCCCTTCCTGCGTGTTATCCATTTGGGAGACCTCTCAGGGCAGGCTGGGGGGGCCTTGTCTGACACCCACCGCATTTTCTTCACACTTCCCCTTCCTCTCATTTTCAGCTGTGATTGATTTTCATGTTCTAACACGTGTCCAGCCTTGACCCAGGTGGGTAGGTCTGGATCCGTCTGGATCCCCGTCTGGCGATGCACTGGGATGGTGCTGGTGCTGGTGCCATCCCTGGCTCTCAGGGCTGCTCCTTGGGGTGCTGCAGCCAGAGATTCCCTGTGCTTGCTCTGACAGACCAAGGTACGACTGTCTGAAGGAATAAGCTTCCCAGGGAAACGCCTTGCCAGGCTAAAAATATTCCTTCCAGTAAAAACTCCGGCTCCTGCTGCCAGCGCTGTCTCGTGGCTGGCATTTCCAGGTAGGACAGGACGCAGATCTTCCACGATACGAGGGCACTGAAAACACCAGTTGTTGGCAAACTTATTTCCTGCTGGGGAACAGTGAGGTCAGCTCTTGGCCCCAGCACCTCGTTCAGCAGTTGTAGTCAGCTCCAAGGGAGCAAACATCTCCGCCAGGATTCCCACGGAAAAGACAGGCGTGGAAAACGGGTGCGTGGACAAGTGAGGCAGAGAATATTGCCGGGGAGGTGAAAGCTGGTGTCGACAGAGATTAGGGCTCTGTTCCTGCCCTCTGGCTGCAGGATGGAGATAACATCACCTGCCCACAGAAAGGTGAGCGATTTAATTCAGCGGCGGCTAATCTGGAGTTTCCAAGACCTTCACACAGCTCTCCAAGCAGCCCTTGGAGTATTTTGGGTCTGGATTGGGAGAGCCAGTCCTAGCGATGCAATGGGACATATAGATCTCTCCTTCCCTACCCCAAGACCTTTCTCTTCTCCCATCAAGGAAGAGAAATAGCTAAAATAAGCAAAGCTGGCAATGGAATGCAGAATTTATCCTGGCCTCCTCAACACAGTCCCTGAAGCAGCAAAATTCATCCTGCCATGGCAGGAATTGGGGAACCTGGGAAGAAGCCCAGGACCAAGCATCATCCCAAGTCCTTCCTAGCCTGGCAGGGCTCCCAGCTGCTGAGCTGAAGGTGAGCTGGAACTTTCCTCCCTTCAAAAACCCTCAAAGTATCCCACATTTTCCTCTTTTAGCTTTGTTTTCCCAACAGAACATCAGTGACTGCCCGCAGCTCCTCTTCATCCCCAGGAAAAGATGGGCAAGGCACAAGCAAGGTCTGTCCAGCTCTGGAATAGCCTGAGCCTTTGGAAAGATGCTGATAGAGAGAAACAGTCTTCCTGTTTTGCTCATCCCTGTCCCAGACAGAAAGTACCTTTGCCAAGTACATCTTCAAATCCCTGCCAGTAACCTGCAGTCATGGAATATGTGAGGCTGGGGAAGAGGAAAAAAAAAAAAATCCAGCAGAATTTAATTTTGAAGATCCAGCCAGTCTTACAGCTTTTTGACTGCTGGAGCAGGTGAGCCAATAATAAAATCAACTGCCCAGAGAGGAAATGAATATTGGGTTTTGTTCCAAAAGGATGAGCTCAGCCAGCATCAGAAAGAAAGGAAAAAATAATAATCATAGAAAATAAAAGGAGAGTAGGAATTGTTCTGTGACAAACGTATTTTGACAATCCAGCTGAAAGGCCTGACAGAGTTATGAGTGAGGGGGAGGAATTACTGATCTCTGAGTGTCATCTCACTTGTTTTTCTTGTTTCAGCCTGGCCCTGCTAACAATGTGTGTCACTGCCCAGCACTGGGAACATCCTTTGATGAGCGACACGTGGTGCTCCCCACGGCACAGCCTCCTGCATTTTACCTGCCAGCAGCACCAGGGGTGCCCAGGGGGGACCCACCAGACAGGCTCGATTTGGGAAGGTCACAGGTGGAGGGGCCGGGGTCTCCAGCCACACATCCCAGTGCATTTCTATTTGTGATGAGCCTGGAGTCACATTTCCTGGTCTTACTGGCTGAAGCCATGGGATCACAGAATGGCTTGGCTTGGAAGGAGCTTGAAGATCAACTTGTTCCCATGGCAGGGACACCTTCCACTAGACAAGGTTGCTCCAAGTTCCATGCAGCCTGGCCTTGGACACTTCCAAGGATGGGGCAGCCACAGCTTCTCTGGGAATTCAATACCAGTTCCTCACCACCCTCACAGGGAAGAGTTTCTTTCCTAAAATCCCATCTAACCCTGCCCTCTGTCCATGTGAATCATCCCCCCTCATCCTGTCACTCCATGTCCTTTTCCAAAGTCCCTCTCCAACTCTTTTTAATGCTGTTCTCATTGTTTTCATCCTCACATGCTGAAATGGGGCTCGAGGTCTCTGTTTGCACCCACAACCCCGTGCTGGGTAAAGGTGAGAAGTGTAGGAGGGTGACAGCTGCTGGAATTTGGACTCACAAGATGAAAACAAGAGCCACTCAGGAGTTTTGGAGGTCCTGACATCTCTCTGTGGGGGCTGGAGGTGCCTGGTTTGGAATGGAGTTTGTGTGTGTGGAGCAGGTGGGTGTTGCTGAGGGGTCTCCAGTGTCCATTACCACCCCTGCTGCTTGGCTAAAATCTGCATCTGGATTGGGGACCCCAGGGATTTTAATGCTCCTTCTCAGTCTGCGCTGTGCAGCTCCTGGAGCAGCTCCTGCAGTGACCACTTCTGTGGAATCTGAACCCTGGATGGAGCCAGGCTGTAAGAGCCCATTAATTTTAATTACCTTTAGAGCAGGGCTCAGCACCAAAGTGGGCAAACCTGATGGCATTCGATGGCCTTCTGAGAGGTCCCCTCTGGTTAAAGGACACCCGTGAGAGGCTGCTTCAAGCCAAGCTGTGACCAGGCCGTGGGAGAGGGATGCTCCCTGTGACTCGTTCTGAGTCAGCTTGAGTCACCTGCCTCCGCTTGCTGCTGCTAATTTACTACCCACAGTGATTTTGAGAATTGGGGATTATCAGCTTCTTATTCAGATTTTCCCCCTCCAATGTGGAAAATATCCATCTTGGAGGGGGTCCTGTGGCAGAAGTGGGTCCTACAGCAGCTTTCTCCATGGATCTCCACTGTTTCTAGGACCATTAGGGAGAACTGGAGATCTTCATGTACCTTCCTGGGGTTTGTTTCCTCAGCCTGAGTCTGCAGCTTTCCAGACAAGCACATTTCTGCTTCCCCACCAAGTGACATATGTCAGGACATGTTTCAGGGTCAAAGCAGAGGGCAATCTCCCAGAGAACAGTGTGATGCTCCTGAGATAAATAAAGCTCTTGGAATGAAACCTCCTCAGAGGGACAAGGGCAGCATGAATTTCTCTCAAGGCTTGGGGGATGGCTCAGTGTTTCCAAGAACAGCCACCTTGTGTTTGCGCTGACAGCCATAAAAATTGGGGGATGGAGTTCAACCAGTTGAAGGTCGTGTTGTCTGGGATGGGAAATGCTCCAGAAATTTAGAGTGATATATTTTATATTTTTAAGCCTGTTCCTGTGACCGTCTCATGCAGATCTTTCCCACTCAGCTTGATGTCTGTGCCCAGCCTGGCCTTGGGAGAAAGAAACCCATCCATTCAGGCTGTTTTGGATAGATAGGGAGTGCAAAATAAACAGGTCCAGACATTTTCAGTTGTTCCTCATTTCAAGACAGACATTGAGGAGCTGGAGCATGTCCAGGGCAGGGAACAGAGCTGGGGAAGGGGCTGGAGCACAAAGAGTGGCTGAGGGAGCTGAGGGGGCTCTGCATGGAGAGAAGGAGGCTCAGGGGGGACCTTGTGGCTCTGCACAACTCCCTGACAGGAGGAGGCAGCCAGGTGGGGGTCAGGCTCTGCTTCCAAGTGAAAAACAAGAGGAAACAGCCTCAAGCTGTACCAGGGGAGGTTTAGATCAGATGCTAGGAAAAATTTCTTCATGGAAAGGGTCTTCAAGCACTAGCACAGGCTGCCAAGGGAGTGCTGGACTCCCCATCCCTGGAGGGATGTGAAAGTCACGTGGATGTGGCACTTGGGGGTCACAGTTTAGTGGTGGGTTTGGCAGTGCTGGGGGAACGGTTGGACTTGAGGATCTTAAAGGTCCTGTTTTCAATGTAAATGATTCTATGCTTCTGCTCCCACTACCCTGCTTTGTGCTGTTGTTGGTCAAATGCAGGGGAAAAGGCAAAATAAACTCCTGTTTATTCACCCTGATGGCAGTTCCATGCCAACACCCCATCATTCCTCTCCTGCTGGTGGGTGGTGTCTGCTCCTGATGACACCAAGCTGCTCAAGCTCCTCAACAGCTGCGTTTTGCTCCAAGCCTGTGTGTGAGCATCCTAAGGAAGAGCCCAGCCGGGTACCCAGCTCCCCAAGGGCTGCTGGATGGGAGCACCGACATCCAGCTCCATCCTTTAGTCCCCTGGAGAATAACTGGAAGTGGCGCTGCCAGGTTTAATCACCCCTCACGCCCCACCAGCCACTTCCTGGGATGCAGACCTTGTTAACATGCAAAATAATGGAAAGATGCAGGTGGGGTTCTGGCTGGTTAACCAGGAGATGCTTCAGTGAAAATTATCCAATTAAATCTCTGTCTCTCCCTTGCTTCTCTGGCTTTACCCCCCTCCCATTGTAGTGGCATTATCACCCAAAGCAATAAACACGAGACCCGATCGAGTGCTGGCCACATTAAGCTGTCACTGTGGGCACTGGGGACCCTGCAGGGCTGGCCTGGCTCTCTGGGGTGCCACTCTGGGCTGCTGGGAGGCATGGGAAATTAATACTAACCTAAATATATACACCGGCACACAGAAAATAATCTCAGGAGGGGGTAACCAGTGCTTTTCTCCCCTTTTCGAGAGCCCATCCTTTCTCCTTCGCCACCACCTCCTAAACAAGCCCAAGTAGGTGCTGGTGCTTTCCTTAAGTGAGGATGCCAAACCCTGCTCTTGCAAAAAACCAAACCAAACCAAACCAAAAACCCAAACAGACAGAAGAAAAACAAAGAAAAAAACCAAAAAAGGCTAATACCTTTCCAGTCCTGTCACTGCCCGGTTGCTCCATGACTTCTGTGTCAGCTCCATATATTCCCAACAACTGCTTGTCTTGCTACTTTTCTCCTGGTGTTTCCAGTATATTTTTATGGTCGGATTTCTGGTTAAATCAGAGCAAAAGAAACAAGAGAGTAAGTAATAAAAGAAATCACTTAGACCCTGGAGGTAAAACCCAACAAACATCCCGACCCCC
>VZTI01002404.1:232003-244303 GCA_013397865.1 Struthidea cinerea | reverse complement strand
CAAAAAAAAACCCAACAAACCAAAACCACCAAAACACCCCTACTTTGGATTACAGATTTGGTTAATTTTATTAGAGGTATTCTCTGTTTGCTGACAAAGCACAGATCTCAGATGTGAAGGTGAAAAGTTTTAGTGAGTTAACTCTGCTCCCACCCCGCTGCTGATGGAGCAGTGCCCGGTGATGTGCCTGGGCAGCTCTGGGTGCAGGGGGGTCCCTCTGTGTCCCTGCCCTGGCACTCGGCGGGGCAGATGCAGCCCATTGATGGTGCATCCAGAGAGGGGGCTGCAGGTGAAGCAGAGGTAGCACCACCATCCCTCCTACCCTGTGTGGGTCCTCACCAGGACCTGGGATTGCTGCTGAAGCCTTTTCCATGGAGGAAAGCTGGTGGCCAGGTGGGAGAGGGGCTTCTGTAGCCCCCATCTCCCACAGGCAGGGACCCCGCTCTGCCTGGGCACCCCATGCAAGGGATTTCCTCCCCTCTGTCTGTCTGCACATGTGATTAACACAAATCCCTCACTGCAGGAGCTGTGAGAGCGGCTAAAATGGAGCTCAGTGCTGGAGCACCCCCTCCACCATGCCCTCCCACCTCCCCCAGTGCCAGCACAGCCGTGCTGCTGGGGCCTGCTAGGCTCCAAGAACATCTGATAAGAGCAGCAGAAACTGAAATTGCATCAGCCTCCCCGCCAGGGTGATAATTCATTGCAGGGAGGCCACCTGACACCCAGCAAGAGCCCGTTTAGGGTGCCCAGCAGGGTCTGCAGAGGTGGAGATTGCCATCGTGCTGGGGGCTCTGCCCTCTCTGCCACCTCCTGAGCCCCCTGGTCAGGCTGGCACCCCTTTGTCCCATCAGGAAGGCCTGAACCATGTGGGATGCTATTATGTCGTGATAAACCATGCCAGCTGATCACCTCAGTCTGCACAGCCTCTTGCCTCCTCTCCGTGAGCTTCTGCTCCATGATACTGGCAGTGGATCAGAGGCATCTCCCTTGCCCAGCAGTCAGAGCACCCCAAGACCCTGTCCCATCCCTGGCTGCTGCAGGCTGAGCACCCCAGGATCCCATGGTGCCATGAATTATAGGAAATGGAGCATGCACACTCAGCCAGCCCTGGCAAAGAACTGTGCTTCCGGCACTACTCTGCTCCCAGCAAGCAGCCCCGGATGTCCCTCAGGTGCACAGGGAAAAGGGAGGTGACCAGCAGAAATGCTGCTTCCCAGCCAAGTTTAGCCCTGGGGTGACTTGTTCATCCCATGCAGAAACCTAGAAATGGGCTTATTTTCCTTTGGCCAGCATGTCATGAGGATGAGGCACTCAGAGAGGTAAGGAGCTTACCCAGGCAGGTAACAAAGCTCTGTTGAAATAGGACTCTCCCCAACAGCTGCACAGGAGGGGGAAATGGGACTTCTGGGGCAGACAGCTCCTTCTGAGTGATCCAGAGCTCAGTCAGCCACAAGGGATTCCCAGCACCACCGGGCACAGTTTCCTCCAGGAAAATAGAATTAAAGACAGCAAACCCAATCCAAGGGCTGGGGAACTGGAAGGAGAAAGGAGGATTTGCAAGAACAGCCAACACCTTCAGTGTATGTTTTTTCCCCCATTCCTGGATTTGGAATGGGAGGAAGGCTGCTCCGCTCCCCTCAGACAGCAAAGTTCTGTTCTTTCTCCACTGCTGTCTTTGGAATTGCCCTTCCAGAGGAACTTCGGCATATTTTTGAATAGGAAATGGGATGATATTTGCTAGATGGACCTCAAAGGCGGGCTCTGCGATACAGCTTTCCCATTATGCACAGGTGTTTACCTTCCTTCAGGCTCCTCATTTCTCTGTCCTCTCCAGGTAAGCACTGGAAATGTCACCTCCCCACGCCTGTAATTAAACCCTGTGACTTTTGTCCCAGCATGCACACACACCTAGACACAGCCCCTTTCTCTCCTCTTCAAAACCTACCCAAAACTTTGATTTTGCTCCGAATCAGCCATGCAGATGTGCAGCTGGGTATTGCCATGGCAACAGTTTGCCCTCCTGCTCCCCGCTCCGACCCCTTCCCCCAGATGAAGAAAGGGGGAAAAAAAAATTAAAACCAAGCAATTTTAATAATGTCACAAAATGCAGACAGGGATATAAAAATCCATTAAGAGCTGGATGAGTGGCATTGTGAGTGGCCCTCGCAATGGGAAGTGCTCCAACTCCTTCCTTTTCTGTTGCTCGCTTGCTTTCTCTCCAACCCCCTGAAAGGTAACCTTTAAAACACACTCGGCAGCATGGTACTTAAACCTCTGGCATTTACCTTCATTTCACTCTGGCTTTTATTTCTTTCCAGGGGAGGAGGGCTTTTATGTTGTAAGAGGACAAGTTGGGTTGTTTTTTCCCTTCCCCTCGGCTTGATTACTTTCCCCTCCTGTGCAGGTGGTTTCTTTTTTCCCCTCTTGTTTTGCTGTCACCATCATCCAGGCATGCAGCCCCCATGGGTGAAGCAGGAGAGGGAGCCAGCCTAACACCCAAATCCCCCCAGACACCCCAGACTAACAATTTAAAAGCAGGATAAAGGTGAGATGGGTGACACTGGAGAGGGAACAATGGCCTGAGGTTCCCGGTGGGTGGCAAGAAAGTTGTGATGCTCAAGCCACAGCAGCTTTCGTGGGGCTTCTCCTTTTTACGTGCACACGTTCCTGAAAGGCCCCTAGAGAAGAAAAACCTCCAAACCCTCCTTAATATTCCTCTCCTCCAGCATCTGTGCCCACAAAGTAATCCTTCCTGCCAAATACCCTTCTTCAATGTGGTCTCACAGAAATGCCCCTTCTCCTGCTCCCTCCCATCCATCTGTAACACAGAAGTCAGAGCTTGGATGGGGTTGTGAGCCACTTACACCTCTCTGCCTCACAATCAGGGCCTTCCTCCAGCCTCCCTGTGACAGCCTCCCATTTTTTGGCCCTTTAAGACCAGTTAAGAGCTAGACCTAGGCAGGCATCAGGCAGCAAATGCCTTGGGATGACTTCACTAGACCCCTGTGAATCCTGGTGTGGAGTTTTACGCCTCTTACTGATGGATATCCACATGCCAGTCACACCAGAGTGTGGCGTTATCACAGGTTGCTCACTACATTTGCTTTCCCCCCTGCATTGAAGACCCTGCTTCAGGAGTTGTGGGATGAGCAGAGCTTCTCATTACAAAATCAAATCTTTTATTTACCAGGCTGGAAGAGAGCTTGAAAGCATGACCTAATTGTGCTTGGACACCCATGGGCAAAGAAAGAGCCCAAACCGTATTAATAAAAGGAAAGTGGCCAATTTTTGCAAAGCCATTCATTAATTTCAAGTGTGACCCAGGAACAGAGACATGAATTATTACTTCTTTCCAACCCAGCAGCACGGTGATCCCAGGCTGACTCCGTGCCATGTCTTGCACAGCAGGAGTCCTGAGCAGTCCAAGTTCCCAGATGGACATCCCAAATACCTGGGAGTGATGGGGGAAGGTCATCCCCCTGCCATAGCTGCACCTGGGGGAGGCAGGAGCATTCTGAGTGTGACAGGGAGACCCAAGAGCTGCTCACACTTCCCAACATCCCTTCTTCATCCCAGTTGGTTTTTTGGGTTTTTTTTTTGCCTCCCAATTTTTCTGAGAGCAAGTTTCTACACCACAAGTCTTTTCTGAGCTGGCACCAGTCAGGTCATGTTGGTGCCGTGATGATTTTTTGCCTTTTCTTTTATACCCCTTTTATACCTTTTTACAACTTCTGTATCCTTAGTGCTTTAGCCTACATTCTGGGACTTGTTTGTCGAGCAAGGAGAGTCAACATCTTAGAAGCTTTGTAGTCAGGGATTAGAGTGCCCCAGACACCAAGGTCCTCTCCAGAAAACATTTTGTAAACTGAGGTAGAACCATCCAGGGGAAGGTTCCTTGGGGAGAAGGGCTCACTCAAGCCTCCCATTGGGGAATCTTTGATAGATATGCTAATTAGTAAGGCCTATAATGTGATACCAGATCTTTTGGGGGTGAGCATTGCAGTGTGCATGGAGGTGCATTCGACCTGGACGTGGTGCACCTAAGGATCCTTCAAATAAATACCAAGGTAAAATCCCTTTTTCCCTTCTAACTGTGTTTGACTCTTGATTTTAAGACCAGGAAAAGGCATCAATGTAAGCAGGAGTTATCAGTGATGCTTCCTCTTGTCCCAATGTCCTGCCCACATCCTCATGGAGCAACCCTAAAATCTCCATCTCCTATGCACCACCATCGAGTATAAAGTCTCAACTCATATTGAACACTCATTCTCTACTTTTTCAGTGTGAACTGGACCTGAAGAAGGAGCCAAACATTTGGCTCAATGAGTAGAGCTTGGGTTTTTTGGTGGAGTTTGTGGTTTTGGTTTTATTTTAAGGGGAGTGATACTCCAGTCTGGTAAAGACCAAACCTTCACCTCTTCGTGGCTCTGGATCAAAATAAGTCATCACAAAATAATCTGTGCATCAGCCCAGTGCTCTGACCAGCTCTGGGTACCAGCTGGATTACAGGCTGCCTCTCTCCCTGGCTCAGGCCCAAATTTTTATGGCAAACATTCAGCACAACAAATGGTCAGAAAGGGAGCAAGGCCTGCGAGCTGATTGCAACAGAATAAAATACCCAGAAACAAGTAAAAAAACCCACAAAATTGTGCAGATCAACCACCTCACAGCTGCTACATGGTGGACTCCTTGCAGCTCTGCAGATTGGAGAGGGCAGAGAAGCCTCCGGGAGAATGAGATTTCCTTTCACAGTGCTGGATCCGAGGGCTGGGCCATGTCTGGGCTTAACCAAACAAGATGCCATGAGCAGGGACACCTTGCACGATCCCAGGTTGCTCCAAGCCCTGGCCAACCTGGCCTTGGACACTTCCAGGGGTGGGGCAGCCACAGCTTCTCTGGGCAGCCTATGACAGATCATCCCCCTTGTTCATATTTGCCAATCCCTCAACCAGAGAACAGGGTTTCAATTGGATTCAGTTGGTACATCTGACCCTCTGGATGAGGAGGGGGTTTTATTTAAAGAAAGGAAACAAGTGTAAAGGTAGGAAATTACCTGAGAATTTTGTCTGAGTGTGATGGGATGGGGCTCTAGTGGCACTGAAAAAAAGAGATAACAAGAGAAACTTCGACTCTTCAGAGATTAATCTTTGCAGAGATTAAATTGAAGCCTTCAGGTCTGAGCCATCGATTGCATTTCACTTCCCTGACAGTTTTGTGGAAGTACAAATTACAGAGGACAAGGAAGGTACATTTTTTTAGCCATCCAGCAATTGGCTCATTTATTGGCAAAGGATCTCCTTAGAGCCAGCCATGAGAGCCAGGCAGAAGGCTGGGATCTATTGGAATCCCAACGGAACTAGAGGATCTTTAGGGTCCCTTCCATCCCAAACCATTTGGTGATCCTATGCATTCCATCCAAGGGAAAAGCCGGGAGTAGTAGTACCTATCCCACCCTTTCGGCCTCAGGGGGATGGATTTGAGGGTCAGAGTGCTCCTCCTCTCACTGGAGTCTCTTCATGTTATTTCCATTACACCAGCAGCAATGACCCTTTCAAGCCTTCCCTCAGAGAAGGAGACAATATCAAATGGGATCAATTAAGTTTTAATAAACAAAAAAAATCACTTCTAACAGCTTAAACCACCTATTAGGCACAATCCGTCCACTTCTGCCTATTCCCTGGAGGCCAAAAATTAGTACAAGGCAGTGGAGAAACACAAGCTCTGCAAGAACTGTGTAACTGGTGGCACCAAAGCTGAAGGTACATTTGGGATGAGCAGATTGGAAGGGATGTCTTTCCCTGGCTTAGGCCCAGCGGGTGGGGGTTTCAGAGATCAGCTTTCTTTTTTCATTTCCATCATATTTGTCCAGAAGGGCTGGGCAAGCAGAGGAGATGGACAGGATAAGGGAGCCTTCAGTTAATTCCACTTTAAACCCAATTTCATTTCCTTTCTAATTAGAGCAGCAGGCATGTGTTAACAACTGATTATCTCTACTGGGCAGTTGTGTGTATTCTTCTTGGCTACTTTCTCAATTTTTCCAAGCAAAGCTCTGCTGTGTTCGTAACATAAATAAAATGGGAGCAAGGCAGAGCATGAGCACTTTGGAGAATGCTCTGCCAAGAATTAGGAGCAAGGTTTCCTTTTGCATTCCTAAGGGTGAAAAATAGAAGGTGCTCACTATAGGAAAATATAAACTCTTGGTAGCAGAGACCTCAGCAAATTATTATTATTAAGGACTATCTGTAAAAAAGCCTCTCTGTGACAGACACCCAACCCTCACAGGTCTTCCAGAGCTGCTGAATCTCCTACCTGTGCATCCCACAGTGCCCATAAGAACCTCCAAGTACCCACACCCAACACCTCCTACCCACCAGCTCCCAGAGCTGCCAGCACCTTCCACAAGCCTCCTTCAGAGCTGAGAGCAGGGCTGGGGCACAGGTGAAGGAACCACAGCCCTGGTGTGGCTGAAGCCTCTGCAGGTGGATGCGGTTGTCCCTGAAAGGCGGGGATGGAGCACCACAGGTGCCTCACTTTGGCAGCTGGCACTTTTCCCAACGCTCACCTGCCTTGCTGCACCTGTTCATTCCTGTGCACCGTCCCCAAGAGCAGTGAATCCCACCAGAGTTAAAAGTCGTCATTCCTTGCCTCCAAATCCCACCATTTCTTTCTTGTTTTTGTGGGATGTGACATATATCTCCTTGGCCTGCTCCTCCAAGTGGGTGCCAGTGCTTTCCTGCTGGAAAGCCCTGCTCCAGGGAAGGGGCAACAATGCTGAAAAATGGGTGCCCAGACCCTGACCCTCACATCCCTGCCTTGGATGGGGGGGAGCAGGGCTTGGCAAGGGTCTAGAATCCTCTAGGAAAACTCACCTGCTTCCCAGAGTCTCATTACAAGACATGACTTTTCCCAAAGCCTGTTATTGTTCTTACAGTATTATTATCATTATTATTATTATCATCTGAAATAAACTTGTTTGGAAAAAAAAAAACAGTGCAGAGCTGAGTTTCCAATCCCCTCCCCAGCCTTGGGCTGCCTCCACCCCCAGCAATAGGCCTGGAAGCCCAAAGTCCCTTTTTCCACCCTTCTTCTACACTGGCAGACAACTCCCAGATGTGAGACTGAGTTGGTTTTCCCTTTTCCATGACCTCACCCCCGTTTCTCTTGGCATTGCCTCTCCACTCACCCAAGGGCACACTCCCAGCAGGTGTATTTTTTCAGGAAAAGCATTTTTGGCAAAAAAAGGGGATGTGCCATTATTGCAGACACTATTGCCAGGATGATGATTTAAATATTCCCATCCTCTTCATTATGTTACAGTCACTGGATTCCAGATGAAATCCATGGACTCCCACGCACCTATCCCACAGTAAACACAAGGTCACGCAGATGGAAGAGCAGGAAAACAAAAAGCAGTGTAAATACCAGCACTCCTGGTCCATTTTTTTTTACTCCCTGAAGTCCCGGGCTGGCGCCTAAATTTCCTGCACCCCATAAAAGCTCATTAAACAGTTGCAGGGGTCATCTCAATGGCATTTTCGCTCCAAATGGGATGAGACAGCTTAGAGTTAATAAGTCCGAAAGGACCGCTTATAAAATAAGATGTCACAACGTGTTGTTAAAATAGCAGGTGAGCTGGCCCATTTGGAGAGCTTAATGGCCCCACGTTTTAAAAATATCTGTGCTCCACTTCCCCCAACAGATCATAAATCTGAGGCAGATATGGATTTTCCCACCTGGGTGCTGCGCTGAGTTCCAGCTCCGACTCTGCATCCCAGGGGGATCTCCCTGTCTGCTCAAACCCCTCCCGCTTCCCCTCCCACTGCCTTTGCCACTGTGTTTTTGGGGATGGTGGCTGCAGGGATAGGGTTGTGCTAAGGTCATTTTGCTGGAATCATCCCCAGCTCCATCCAGGAGTCAGTGCCCTGCTGGCAGATGCTCCTCCTTCCCAAGCTGCTCTTCCTTCCCTAGGCTCAAACTCCTGGGGGCTTAGCAAAGCTGCTCCCACCCAGGTCAATTTTTTTTTTTTTTTACCTTGTGCTATTTGCAAGAACTTCATGCCCTGCATGAAATTTTCCAGCTGACAAGTGAAATTTAGTCAGCAGAGCTTCTATTATTCCCAATTTATTCCTCCACCAGAGAGTCATGTGGGATGAGAGGCTGGAGAAAGGAAAACACGGGCACGCATGCACGGCCCGACGGCATCCAGCAAAGCAAACCCAAGCTGAATTATGATCCACAATTTATAAACCATTACGTGCAGGGGATTTCAAGTATATTTATTGCAATCTGACTGCGAGCAGCTCAAAAATCAATTTGGTAAATGTGGAGGGAAAGGGCGGAATTATGAGTATGTTTTTTGTAAGTGCTGTGGCTTATCCTTTCCCTGGTAAATAACTACAAACCCTCTGCTTCTGAAGGGTTTGCCATCAGGGATGGGATTCACCCCAGGGTGGCTAAAACAATGGGATGAACAAGAGGGGAGGGATGCACAGGGCATAATAAATGCAAGGTGACACACAGAAGTGGATGGAAAAGCCTTGGGATAGGCATGGGGACACGAGGAGGTGACTTGTTGAGGCAGGAATGGATCACTGGGAATGAAGCAGAGAGTATGTGTGGACATCCATGAAAGTGGAGGGGTTTGAGTTTAAGGATGTGGCAGATTTCATTGACACAAAGCAGCCCAAAAAGACCCAAAAAAGGAGGGAGGAGCCCCAACACAGAAATCCCAGCTCCAAGCTGATGCCTCACACATTGTCCCCCTGTGCTTGGCACTGCTGAGGCACCTCAAACCCTCAGTTCAGTTCTGGGCCCTTCCATTCAGGAAGGACACTGAGGGGCTGGAGCCTGTCCAGAGAAGGGAATTGAGTTGGGGAAGGGTCTGGAGCATCAGGAGCAGCTGAGGGGGGCTCAGCCTGGAGAAAAGGGGGCTCAGATGGGACCTTCTGGCTCTCTACAACTCTGACAGGAGGGTGCAGCCAGGTGAGGGTCAGGCTCTGCTCTTTCCCAACCTAAACAATTCTGTAATTCCATGACCCTAAGCCAGTGGATAAAGAAAAATGTGGTGGGACTGACCCCATGCACACTGCACCTGCTGTACCAAACCTGAACTGCTTGAACACCTGAGCGGCTTTAATCCGGTGTTAGTCCCTGGCTGGGACTGATTTGGAAAAAGCTAGGCTTTCTCCTGCCTGGCCAAGAGCAGCTCAGTGCCAGACTGCTGGGTGGGAAAGGGGGAAATTCCATTTATATGCAGGGAAGCAATGGGAGGAGACACCCTCCCCAGTCCTCACACCTCACCTACTGGTTTGGGAACCACGAGCCCAGCTTGCCAGGAAAGCTCTCGAAAGACACAGGAAAGGTGGTGGCTGCCATGCCTATGTGGAGAATCAGGGCATCTGCTCCCAAAGGTTGGATGATACCAGCTTTTCCATTTTGGTGATATGCAACCATCTGGTGCACTTCAAGCGGGAGGGTTTCTTCTCCTCCAATTTAAGAAATGGAATGAAAAAGGATGAGATTAGATGAGAAGCAGAGGGGAGCTTTACATCTCTTTAATAACGACCTTTTTCCAGGTTTCTTTTCTGTTGTGCCGAGAAGAAAACTTAACTTCTATTTTAAAAGAGAAACTGAGTTTCTCATATGTTCCCATGATTCCTGATGTTGGCACTTTAAATTAATCACTGCAAAGAAGCCACCACAAAAATAGCAATACCAGAACTGAATATCCTCTGGGCAAATGCTGCAAATGCTGCCTGATGCGTTCACGTTTAAAAAAAAAAAAAATCATTCTTTTCCTTGGCATCTCTCCTCTGGCTCATCTTATGCAAATCACCTCACTAAGGAGAATTTCCCAGGCCATGACCGAGGTTGGTCAGTGGGGCAGATCGAAGCAGCAAGTTCCCAGGTAATTATTTATGTGCGAACTCAATACAAGGAGATTAAATCTGAGCCACGTTCTCTGCCTGGGTCCATTCTCCCTCAGAGTGATGTGTTACACAAAGTTTAATTGCTCGGGGAGGCTCCAAAATCTGGTAATCCCATGTGTCCACTGCTTCCAGGACTCATCCCAGCCCACTGACTGCTGACATGTTTGGGAAGGAGAAGGAAACACCCCCGTGGTGTTTGTGACCAGGTGCTGCCAATCTGCACAGTTCACCTATTGAGCAGAATAAGCCCAAAAACAAATTCTGAAGTGGGGAATGATTTCCAATATCTGGTTTACCTGAGGACAGCGTGGGTCACAGCAGGTTCAGGAGTGGTTTTCCAGAGGTGAGAGGAGCTCAATTCACTTAGCAAGTTATTTGCATGGAATTATGTGCCAGGCTGTGTTCCTAGCAGAGTTTGGCAGTGGAGTTTTTTCTGCATGACCCAAAGCCATCCTGGATTCAGCAGGATTTGTCCTTTTCTCCCGGGGTGAATTGAGAGCTGAAATACCAGGACGGGCCTTGCCCATGTGGAGGTGTTTTGGCAGAGCCCACGGCTTGGGGATGCTGTTGGAAGGGGTTAAGTGATTCTTCACTGAGTAATTTTGGTTGGAAAAGCCCTCCAAGATCATCAAATCCAACCATTCCCCCAGCACTGCCAAATCCAGCACTAACCCATGTCTTCAAGGGCCACATCTCTACAGTTTTTAAATTCTTCCAGGGACGGTGACTCCACCACTTCCCATGGAACAGAGGACTCTAGAGTGAGAGATCACTTCCTACAGGATGTCACAGATGCCAAGTGGTTGCCTGAGCTCCAGGAGAGAGTGGACAAGATCATGGCTAAGGCTCCCCTCAGATTGTTAAATATGCAGAAGAGGTTTTGGTGCCAGGTATCCCCAAGGAAATGTCTGAATTGAGCAGAGAATCACCTTCTCTTGCCCTGCCAAGGGACACTGAGCTGCAACAACCAGGATTTCAGGGAAGAGGAGACCCATAATTCTGTCTCCCCCCAAAACTCAGGGGAGGGGAGGCTCACTCAAATCAGAATTTGGCTCCCAGGAAACACACCTGTCTCTTGGGATGAATATCCCCATCCCTTGCCTGCTCCTGCCCAGCTGTGCAGCCCAGCACTGCCCGCTGCCCTGAAACGATTTCCTTGGTTTTGGGGACTGCAAATAACTGATTTGAGGAATTGTTACTCACCATTAGCTTTAAACTACCTGGAAGCTGGGTGAGAAGCTGGCCTTCCCAGCTCCGTATCCCCTCCCCTCACTCTAACCTTTTCCAGCACACTGCTTCCTCCCCTCCTTGCTTGGGAACAGCTGGGATAACTTTTGGAGGGGTTTTTTTTGCACCCAGACACCCATTTATCTCCCTGCTTTGGCTGCCTTGGGTGGTCACCCAAGCCTTGTTTCCCCCAACTTTACTCACATTTTTCTATCAGCACTGACAGAGACACCCAAGGGAGAAGTTTAGGATTCACAGCTCCCCTTCGCCCTCCCTGTGCTTTTCCTTCTCCCTTCAGAGTGGTTTCAGCTCAGCACCAGGGAGAGAAAAATGTGCCTTGTATAAGCTGTGACGGCTGATGACTGATGACATTTATCTTCCCTCCTGAGGAGGACGGGAGAAGTCACTTCTGGCTGGTTTCACCTGGGCTGTCAGGGCTGGATTTAGCCCAGGGGTGACACATTTTCACAGGCCAGTGCAGTGATGTGCTGCCAAGGCTTTAACCAGGGGCTCCCCAAAATTTGGCCCCACACCTTTTCCTCCCCCCTTAAATTAACAAACATTATCTGTAAGTGCTTGGTGAGGGATACAGGCTGCCATTTTTCTACTAAAACACTTTCCATTTAACAAAGAAACCCTGTCCAGACCAATTTTTTTAATCTGCCCCTTCCTGGAAGATGTGACAGCACATAGTTGGGAAGATGGATGGCACGCACGGTGTGTAGCACAGCATCCATGGCACAGGACTGGAATGAGAGGAGAGGAAAGGAAAGCAAGGCTCGGGGAGAGAGCATTTACTGGGAGGTGCTGGGCTTCCCAAGCAGAGACGTCTGCCAGGTGCTATGGAGGTGCTGCTTCTCCCTTTGGCGGCCCAAAACCAGCCACACGAGTGAAGTGGGTCTTTTCTCAAGTACCTTCAGAGCTGCAAGGTCAGGATGCTCTGCTCGAGCAGACAGTCCCCGGGGAGGGTTTTGACAGTGGAGCATCCCTTGAGCAGAGCAGCACAAGGACTGTAGCTTGGTGCGCCCGGCTTTGGGCCCAGGGGAAGAGCAGCACTTTTCCCGTGTCCCACGGGACTGTGGAAGGCAGTGTGAGCGCTCCCTGCATCCCTTGGCATCTGATAAAGGGGGGGGGGGGGGGGGGG
>VZTI01002404.1:172839-231954 GCA_013397865.1 Struthidea cinerea | reverse complement strand
GCAGCCCGCAAGCATCAGGAATAAACTTCATTCCCAAGGACAAGAGGGGAAAGGCAGACAGGGTCCTTCTGCTCCTTCCAAGCTGTGCTGGAGAAGGGGACAGCAGCACATTCCAAGGTAAAAGTCACATTCCTGGAAGTGTCCAAGTCCAGGCTGGATGGGGCTTGGAGCAACCTGGGATAGTGGAAGGTGCCCCTGCCCATGGCAGTGGATAGAACGAGATGGTCTTAAAAGTCCTTTCCAACCCAAACCATTCTGTGATTCTACAAAAGGATACAAGGAAATGTGACCCTTTAAGGAGGTTTTGACTTCCCCCACCCCACCCTTGTGCTTATCTGCAAATTTCAACAGCATTGCTCTGCACATTTTCCATCTTGGGGAAGAAGAGATTTGTGTGGGCTCACAGAGGGATGCAGGGAAGAAAATCTGCTGGGTGTTACTAGGCAGAGAAATCCCATCAGACTCCAAGATTCTCTGGAGAGGAAAACAGTTGGAGGTCAGGACAGCCTTTGTGGTAAGTACAGACATGCTCTTCAGCTGAACCAGAAAACCTTTCTTATGTCCTTACAGGCTTTTCCCTACTGCCAAGTGCAAAGGCATTGGAAATATGCTTTATTAGGGGGGTTACTGGTAATGTGCTTTGTCACAATAAACTCCCTCCACTGAGTATTTAGATACCTTGGCCTTCTCTGAAACCTGTTTTCTGGCTATTTCCCTTCCCTATTTCTGAAAACACTGAAGATTTAAGCCAAACAAAGTCACCAACCTTCTCTGACTGATTTTTCTCGGAGGCTTTCACCAGAATAATTCTCCTCCAGCTTCCCATCAGTGGCTGCACCAACAGCCACCAGCAGTATTGATCAAGTACTGAGTCACTTGTGAGCCAGCACAGGCACTTAAAAAGAGAAAAAAAATAAAGTCCTCTACAGAACTAACAATCTAAGTCCAAGAAAATCAGGGAAGAAAGGGCTAAAAGCATATGTATTAAATGCAGTACAATCTGGCTTTATAGAGAACCCTTTGGAGGTTATTCCAAGCTGCCTTACACAAATTTAAAAATTATCAAAGCTGATACCTCCTCACAAGAGCTAGACCACTCAGAGATAGTTATTTATATTTGTGGTATTAATGCAGTGTCAAAAGGCCCCGTTACAGCTTTCAGAGGTGAAGTTGGTCTAAGAAGCTCTCAGAACTGCCCTTTACCTCCTGCATCTTCCCATCCTCCCTCAATTGCATGAGTTTTTCTAGATCTGCAGTTATGCTAGTAAAAAATTCAGGTGTGAATGGTAAAACACACCCCTGATGAAAAGGCTCCAAAAAAAATTCCCGATTACCCTTGCTGGGCTCTCAGCACAGCCCCAGGAAGCAGTGGGGTGACCGACCCCTGGGCAGAGCCAGTGGGGAGGGGGTGCCAGGGGATGCTAAACAAGAACTGACCCAAGCTGCCTAAAAAGGGGGGATGCACTCATTCAGGTGTGAGAAATAGGAGGGGCAGCAGCCAACATTTGAATTTTTGGTGGTGGGAGATGCTTGGGTTTGTGCCTTTTTTTTTTAAACAAACAAACAAGATCAATATTTAATTCAGCTCTAGGGGTAACATACCTTGGAAATGTGTTTGGTGAGCTATTAAATATTGCCTTTCCATAATTCTGCCTGGCTTTATCTCTGGTGCCTGCAGTTTTTCTCCTCTCTGTTTCCTTCCTGAAAGCATAACAGTGGTTTTCATGTTTTTATTACACAGTGCATCTGTTGCCACTTCTGTTCAAACCTCCCAAACAAACGTGTTTCCCCTGGATCACCAGCGCTCCGAAAAACAAGGAGGTGTCACCTGAGCGGCTGTCACCTCCCCGTGCCCTTTGCTTGGGGTGGGGCTGGTACCTCCAACCCTTTCCCTGGCATCTGCAGGGCTGATGTTCAAACACATTCCAGGCAAGGAAAGGGACATGGAGGTGATGCCCAGCTGCCAAAGGTCCAAGAGGTGGAGGCGAATGCCACTGCTGGGGCAAGAAAGATCAAATCCTTTGTTCCTCTTTTCTGCCTGAGCCAGCATTCATTTCTGTGATTAGTGGAGGGAAATATTACTTGATTGCCTGTGCAATGCCATTGGTTGTTGTTTCCCATCCAGGCAAAAGAGGGTGGCTAATACAGGGAAAACCAGGATGCTGGAAAATGGGCAGGGTGAGCTGCTCCCCTGGCTCTGTGACAAAAATAATAATAAAAAAAGCCAATAATGGGATTTTGGATTGATGTGGCACTTCCAATTTTCAATGCAAAATATTCAGGGGAAGGCAGCGGTGTTGTTCACTCGCTGAGGTGGCATCAAGCAGTTCAACACAGCTCCAGGACAGCACCAGGAGCAGCACTTCGTTAGACAGGAATTGGGATGGTGCTGACTATGGATTCAGATGGATTCTCTTTACAGGTATTGAGGTCCTTCTTCTTCCTTCAGTTGCCCTTGATTCCACAGCAAACCCGCACTGCCTTCTCTTCACCGTGCTTTCCCACAAGGAATAGCAGCCCAGAGCTCTTCTCTGTCCTGGCTGGAGTTTGAAGGTGATTTTCATCAGCTGTCTTACCAAAGTTAGGTGAGCCCCAGAACTGGGGCTGCTTTTCTTCTGTGCAATAACTGATCCACAGCATCCTCCTCTGCATTATCCAGAGCTATGCTGTAGAAACAGGACCTCTACAACCCACACTCCCCCTGCTGTAACATCCCAAGGCAAGTTTAGTCAGCTCTTTAGGTGGCAGAAGTGTCAGACCTCAGTGTGTTCTCCAACCCAAGACCGTCTGTGGGTGCTGGAGTCCCATCACTCACAGCACAAAAGAAAGGATGTTTGCAGGCAGTTATCAGATCTGGGCTCCTCACTCATTTCTCAGAGCAGGAAGCACTATTTATTACATCTTTTTTGCTGCTTCTAAACACAATCAACCATTTCTTGACATTTCATCAAAGATAAATAGCCTGATCCTGCTTCCATCCACATAGAAGGAAAAATTCCCTTTGGCTTCTTCTGCTGATGGTTTTAAAGTTCTTCTCACCTTTTCCCCCTGTTCTTTCTCTGCCAGGAGACCAGGCTTCAAGTACAGGCTCTCTTCTGGGGTTAGCCCTCCCTCCCATCTTCCAGAGGATCATCTTTCCCAAACCACTGCGTTCCACTGCCTTGGCTGCAAAGGAGGAAGGAGCTGCTGCGTCTTGCAGCACAGCCCTGAAATATTTAGAGCTTTGTGTGCTAAATCCAGAGCCATGGAGCAATGGGAGACAGCCTAATGGCAGGGGGAAAGTCATGGCATGAAGGTGCCGTGGATGGCACTGCCACAAGAGTGAGGACCATCACACACAGTGGCTTCCATCACCCTTATATAGAAGGTTTCAATTTCAAGATCCATTCATCCAGCACTTTGCAACAACTTCAAAATGACACACACAAAAAAACCCCAACAAACCAAACCAGGAGAGAGCGGTGGTGGGGTTTCTTTTCCTTTTTAAAATTTGTAAGCATGTGTGTTTAGTGCTCATGGAAATGTCAAATCTGAAGTGGAGATTCATCATCTGTCAAAACTGCAGCTGGCTTCAGCAGCTCAGTGTGACATTATCATGGAGCAACGCGGGAAGGGGGAAAAACAAACCCGGGAGTGCGCAGCCCAGCACGAACGGGAGAAGATGAAGGCCTGCCTGCCATATCAGAGGTCATTAGGAATAAAACTGACACTAAACCAGAGAGTTAAATGCACTTTAAGTTTGCAGCAAGGGCCATGTTGTCTTAAAGGCAATTTCTGTCCTCGCCTTCTGCTACAAACACCCGTCTGCCTGAGGACACAGAGCTGTGCACACCCTTCTGCATCTCTCTCAGGTCTGGGGCTCCTCTTATCTCCGTCTTCCTTTGGATAACCAAAATTAGCATCACTGTGGTTCCACCCATAGGTCTCAAAGAGCCCCCAGAGCCCTGTTTTCCCCATCTTTAGGGAAAGGGAGCAGAGAAAAGCAAATGATGTGTCTCAAAGCTGTGGTGGACCCCAAAATCATGATGCTCCTTCAGCACCTGCAGTGAGCTTCCAACAGACCCACATTTCTCTCCCTTTTCTCCTCCGAGTCCCCCACAAGCCTTGCTTGGTCCTGTCTCTGGCAGTCTTCTCAGTTGGCTATGCCCCCAGGAACTCCACATGTCTCCATGACCTTACCACTTCCCCAAATTTACTTTCCCTCAATGTTTCCAGGCACTCTGGGGAGCAGGACTTTGTATTTTTAGCGCTGGTGCTGCAAAGTGCTGAGCAAATTCTCAGTGACAGATTATCAATAGTCAGTGTTATTAAAAATTTCCCCAAACTCCAGAGAAAGCCAACCAAGTACAGAGCAAAAAGCAGTTGATTTTGAGTCACTCCAGTCCCTGTTCCTCTGGTGTTTGAAGAGATGCTTCCATGCAGAGGCAAACAGGGGCCAGGGATGAGTGTCTGTCCTGCTGGGTTTCATGGCAGATTTTGCCCTGGCAGTGAGCAAAGATTTGGGCTGGAGTGTTTGGAAGAGCAGCAAAGCTTGTGGTCAAGAGTAGGTTGGCAAGACTTGCTTTAAGTGGCAAGGAAGCAAAGATCCCTCTGCTCCACAGGGATGGAGGAACTATTTGCTGTAAATCTGTTCTAATTACAGGCAGGTGCCCTTGGGGACACCCACTCTCCTGCAGGGAATGCTGTGTGCCAGAGGTGGATCTTCCCTCACCCTCAGACAGGCATCCAGGGGTCTGGCTCGGCCAAGGAAGGGCGTGTCTCTGCTGCTGGTTCAGCGCTGTCATTTAGACAGATTTAAGGAGTGTATTCGTATCTTCTGGAGCAGGTAATGCTGCCTGATTATGAGGAGGGAAGGGGGGAATTAAGAGCCAAGGCAAAGACAGAGCTGTTTAATGGACCCATTAGAGGGCATTAGCTGACAACAACAGGACACTGCTGGAATTTAAAAGAGAGCACAGGCGTAGCCAGGGCTTTAGGCTTGGGGTGTGCTGTGCTCTCCATCTGCCATCTGGCCAGTGCTTCCCTGAGATCCCAGCAGCTTGTGCAGGGGCTCTCCAGCCTTCCTGGGTGCTGGAGGAGGTGGGAAGTCAGAGGGTGAAAAGGGGATTGTTCCCAAGGTGCATTCCTGGCTCATGGAGATGTACAGGAGTGGGGGCATTTGGCAACCCCAAAACTTGCCTGCCACATTATCACTGTCTTCTCCTTGCTGATCCCTCGATCACCCCAGGACCCTGCTCCTGACCCCCTGCTGCAGTGCCAAGAAGTGTCAGTGACTCTGGGAAAGTCACTTGAACTGCTCCAGTTTTCCCAGTTAATTCATCACCCGCCAGCTCTGACACCCAGGATCCCTCCTCACTCACCAGCGTTGGAGCAAGGGGAAGGGACGGGGCCGGCAGCACCACTGGGAGCATTGGAATTGCACTTCTCTCCTCTTCAGGCCAGTCAAAGATCATCAGCTCCTGCAAGCAGTGAGGCAGATACACTTAAAAACAAAGAAATAAATATAATGCAGACCACAGCTCTACAAATAGGACCTGGCTGGTGGGGAGGTTGCTATTTAAAGACTGCAGAAAAATGGGGATGTGAGTGATCAGGACACATATGGGATGGGGAGGGTGGCAAAACACAACCCCCCCCCCCCCCGCAAAAAAATTCTCATGGATCCAGCAGTCCTGTGTATTTCAGTCCTGGTTCCTGACAAGAGGAAATTCCCTCTTCCTCTTTTGTGCATTTTCCACAGGCCAGGGCTGATGGAAGACCAGTCAAGGACACCACAGAGCTCCATGCTACCTGAAAAAGAGCCTACCTTGGCCCAGGGGCAAGGGTAGGCAATCCCAGCCAGCCCTGCTTGCTGGGAAATGCAGGAATGGGGTGGATGAATAATTTGGAGCAGATGGGTAATTCAGGACAGAAGCCCTTCCTCTGCACCCCAAGGAAGTCACAGGTCCGGCCTCCCTGGTGCGGGATCCCTCACAGGGACCACAGGCAGCAACCTGGATGATGGATACAATCACACCCTGCAATGCTTTTCTTTGTTACTTTCTCCCTTTCCTCCTCTGTCATCCCTTCTACATCCTCCAGCCCTCCTGTTCCCCACCAGTTCTTTTCAGCTGGTAATTACAGCTGAAGTGGACAATCTGTCTGTTTATTTTTAGGCTGAAAGCACTTCCAGGCCAGCTGAAATGAGGCAGCAGCAAGGCAGTGGGGATGATGCTGTGGGGTCCCTGTCTCCCCACTCAGCAGGGACACCCCTCAGGCACTGATGTGAGGGCAGATTCAGGAAGGGATGCCCATGCAGAGATTTTTAGAGCATCCTTCACCCACACCCTGCACATTGTGGAGCAGTGGCAAAGTTGTCTCAAGGCTGGAGTTAATTCCAAAGTGTCTGGGACATCCCGCAGACCCTAGGTGCCACTTGGAGAGCAGGAGAGCAACCCAAATTCCCTTTTCCCAGCTCAGAGGGCCTAGATTTGAGGTGAACGTCCTCATTTCAGACCTAAAGTGACCTCGCCCCTTGCTTTTTCCTTCCCCTCCTTTTGCTGATGATTTCATTGACACAAAGCAGCCCAAAAAGACCCAAAAAAGGAGAGAGGAGCCCCAACACAGGGCAGGTGCAGAGTCAGAGCAAAGAACTTGTGAAGTACAAGCCCAGCTATTCCATACCCTCATTAGTAAAAGATATTGTTGCCTGCAGGGAGACAGTTTCTGGGTGATTGAATGTAGAACTGTTTGGAACAAATTCAGTAAACCCCAGCGTGCCTTTTGCTTTTAAATATGCCGTTTTCTCTAAGCTGACGTTCCTCATGGAAGAGTATTGATTGAGGCCAGGAGTTTGCCAGGAAGGTTTCCAAGATGAGACGTGGGGCACGGTGGTCACCCTGAGCCGGGAGAGGTGGGGACCCCCAGCCTGACCTGCCTCACCTAGAAGCAGACATTTCAACACAGCCTTCTTCAACAAACCTCTCGAGGGCTTTGGTGGTGCTCCAACATCAAATAGAGCCTTGGAACCTCATGTCAGAACCTCCAAAAATTGCTGCAAAGCCTATTTTGGGAGGGGTTTAGTGGTCCAAAGCTCAGGGCAAGCCTGGTCTTAATTACCTTGATTCTCAGTACCTTGCACTGGGTTGTCACATGTGCCATAGCACCAAGGCTGTCAGGCAGAGGATTCTCCATGGAATCTGTCTTTATTTTCATTTGTAAGAGCCTTCAGGACACGTTGAATTGCTGGGGTATGGACCAGCCATTTCCAGTTACGACTACAAGTGAATCAAACTGCTGAAGCCCTCGCTTTAATTAAAAGACACGATACCTATTCCTACCTAGAGAGAAATGGCAACAATAGCAGGTTATTAGGATAAGTAATATCCATCTAATCCAATCTGATCTGTGTAGTTTTTAGGCCTAGCTAAGTATTGGTATTGATTTTATTACTAATACCACTGCCACAATAGGAAACCAACCACAGCTCCGAATTTTGCATCATTCATCATTTTGCGCATTTGTTTGGCCTCAGAACAGATGCTTTTTTCTCCATTGCTCAAAATCCACCTACAGGTTTCCTTTTTGGGGTTTACCTCTTGTTCCTTCATCTTTACTTCTTTCTCACGACATCTTCTGCTTTTTCCCCTCTTGCTTTCCCCCTTGCCCTCTACAAAACAACTGCATGCAGGATCAAACCCAGCATTTATGTTTTTCTTAGTCTGAATTCAGCCCAAGAAGCTTCCAGCAGTTTGAGTCAGAAACACAGATAGAGCTGCTGGTCACTGAGAGAAATTGCTAGGAATTTGGGGAGGCTGAATCACCCTCAAAGATGGCAGAGAAGAAAAAAAGAGAGAGAACCTCTTGTCCTTTTTCTCTTCCCCATTCAGCTCATTTTTTTAACCAGGTTTGAGTAAGGAGCACAACATGGGAATTTTCTTGAATCTCCCCATAGGAAGGAGCTTGGTTCTTGCATTTTCCCGTAAGGATGACCTGGGAGATGAACAAACCTAGTGCTGGACAAGCTCCCTCTGTGAAGCCACATGCAGTGAGCTGGGAAGTGCTTCTCCCCATGTGCTGCAACACACAGAACTTGTCTTTGGCTCCCAGTGTTCCAGGGGAGTTCAATTTAACTCCAGGTTAACTGCAGTTCCCTTGCAAAGCTGTCTATCACCTCTCATACCTCTCAGCCTCTTCCTTGCTCACTCAAGAAAATAACAGCTCCCACACTCTGAAAAATCCCACATAATTGGTACAGTCTCCACAAAGTGCCTCTCAACCAACAGTGGGGCTCTTTGGAGCTTGAAAGGTGGCCCCATCTTTTCAGAAGGGTCATGGGTTGACAATCTTGTTTATTTTCCTCAGTGTCTGCCCAAGAAAAAAAAAAAAGAAAAAAAAAGAAAAAACAACACACCAAAAAATACCATCCCAGCTCCTCGAAGTCAAGTCTGGCAGCACCAATTTGGGGCACAGCTGGAGGCAGAAGACAGGTTTCCATCCGACAGCTGTGCAACAGCCTCAGAATTAGCCTTGACCTTCTGGTGATCAACCAATCCTCAGCTTTCCTTTTTTTGCCCCACGTCTTGGTAGGATGAAGGATTCTGACACTGAACTGCAGAGATCTGGAAAATGTGGAGTCTGTTCCACTCATCCTGAACATCCTTGGCCCTCTCTCCAGTCACATTTGAGCAGAAAATTGCCACATCATCAATTTGGTGTAGATTTAGGTATCCTGGGGACCGAACCTCATTGGTTTTGCTGTTTTAGCTCCTGACTCGGCAGCCTCGGCTGGGTCCTCATTAGCATCTCTCCCTCACACAACAGATAAATAGCAATACCTAGAGTCACACACACTTATAAATAAATAGAAAAGGAGCATCAATTCAGCCATGAATACAAAGCTTAAGGATAATGCATCTCATTCCTGTTTGCTGCCTCGGGCACCGTGAGCTGACAATCAAAATTCACTGAGCGCCAAAAATATTAGTTTAATATTTGTGTTTGCTCAGCTCCTTCTCGTGCCGGGATGACAAACAGCCCTGCGAAGGCATTGCCAGAGGCACTCACACTTCCATTCTCTCTCCCACTGATTCTGGCACACAGAGGGATCTTTTCAAACCAATAAACACTTCCACTTTTGTCTTCGCTGAAAGGACTTCCTCTGTGGGGTGATGTTTTGCTAGAGGAAATTATTTAAGAGCAGAGATACGGTTGTGATTCAATATGGTTGTGATTCAATATTGTGCTCAGGAATTCCTTGTAAAGTCAAGGGAGAGACAAATTCTGACATTACCTGAGACTCGTTGAACTTATCAGAGTATTTTTGGAGTGAGAATCTAGCAACAAAGACTGTGACACTTTTTCATGTGGCATCTAGTAGCTCTTGTTCTCAGGTGGAACAGCAGCAACACCATCTCTCTCATGTAAGTTACATCTTGACATGTGTGAGAACATGCAGAAGGAAGGGAAGAAGAGAAAAAAAGGAGAGAGAGAGTTTTCCAGGCCTTCTGTTAGGGTTGGATAAAGAGGATGGAGTTCAGATCAGCAGCAATGTCAGAGCTGGTCCCTTACACTCTTCCCTACTTGGGATGAGTCAACCCTTGACTCAGAATTGGCAAGATAGTCCAGCAGGAAGAAAGTCAGACCAACCATGAGGAACAGATTTTCTCTTTGCTTTCCCTCCTCACGACTTTCTCATTGCTGAAAGGATGCCCTGAGCTCATCACAGAATCATGGAATGGTTTGGGTTGGAAAGGACCTTTAAGATCACCCAGATCCAGCCCCCTGCTACAGGCAGGGAGCACTTTCTACTATCCCAGGTTTCTCCAAGCCCCCTCCAGCCCAGCTTTGGTGTACACCAGAAACTCGGACAAAGAAGAAACCCTCTACAGAAACCCATCTGTGAGCTCAAGCACAGCAGTTTGACTGAGCTTCCTGAAGGCACTGCAAGGCTCACACCCCACTCCTGCTGCCCTGGGGGCATCCCAGTTTCCCCCAGGTATCACAGATCAGCCCAAAGTTGAGTCTCAGGGAGCAGCTCCCTCCTACTGATAACATCCTTCTTTCTGGCCTCAGAGATGCTTTGGACACATTTGTTGAGGAGCTGTAGAGAAGAACAATGCCGGCTGTCTCCTCATCAAGGTGGGCTGTGACAAGGCAAAGTCCTGCTTTCACTCCTGAAACACAAAGCTTTGTATTTGCCTGTCAATATCTCAGTTGGATTCTGCTTCTCTATATTTAATTCAAGATGAGTACTGCAGGACCTCTTTTGTTAGCTGGATACCTCATGCACATTGTTATTATTTCTTTCATAAAAATCAATAAAGACTTAGGAACAACAACCACCAATAATAACAGTACATCTCTCTTTGTGTCTTTGTGTTGCAACTTGCTGAGTAACGCAGAAAAGCAGCAGACAACAGTCCAAAGAGAAGATTAAAAAAGATGTTGTTTCCAAGTTGGACCTGCTCTTCCTTTGGAAAAGGTTTCCAGCCACTTAAAACTGCAGCACCATCTCAGCACACAAGAATTCGAGGCTCAGGATAAGAAATGTGCAGAGGATGAGGCACCAGACAGGGCTCCTCTAATCTGGTATCCTGGTTGTCTTGCCTGTGAAACACAAGCAAAAACAGTGATGGAAATTTAATGGCACCACTTTGAAAGCCACAGATGAATCATTCCTACTGAAGTCACTGCCTGGGCACTAACAAAACTCAAGGAGACACGTTCCTTGTTGGTTTCCGTGCTGCTGTGAAATGAGGAGAGAGGAAGAAAGGTAACATAAGGACGTGGAGCTGCTGGAGTGAGTCCAGAGGAGGCCACAGAGATGCTGAGAGGGCCAGAGCTCCTCTGCTCTGGAGCCAGGCTGAGAGAGCTGGGGGTGTTCACCTGGAGAGGAGAAGGCTCTGGGGAGACCTCAGAGCCCCTGGCAGGGCCTAAAGGGGCTCCAGGAGAGCTGGAGAGGGACTGGGGACAAGGGATGGAGGGACAGGACAAGGGGGAATGGCTTCAATCTGACAGAGGGCAGAGTTAAATGGGACATTTGGAAGAAATTCTTCCCTGTGAGGGTGGGCAGGCCCTGGCACAGGGTGCCCAGAGAAGCTGTGGCTGTCCCTGGATCCCAAGAAGCATCCAAGGCCAGGTTAGACAGGACTTGGAGCAGCCTGGTTTAGTGGAAGGCATCCCTGCCCATGGCAGGGGGGTGGAATTAGTTGCTCTTTCAGGTCCCTTCCAACCCCAACCATTCCATGATTTCCCTGCCACCCAACTCCAGGAAACAGCCACAGAAACAGGAGCAGAAATCACACAGGAGCTCTACAGCTCCTGAGTACCATTTAATTACTCTACATGTGAGGTTAAAAAAACTACCACATGCCTTGAGGCAACACTCTCTCCACTCCCTGTACTATCATGAGCTGTTCCTACAGCTCCAGCTGGAATTCCCATGGACAGACCAGACAGCAGAACCAGTGCTGTCACAGGGACCCCGTTGGCTTTGCCTGGGCTTCACTGGTGGCCACAAAGTCCTGGAAAGACAGAGCCCAGTCCCTCAGGTCAGTACCACCTCCAAGGGAATTCTAACAGGCTGAGTACTCCTTCATGAATAAACCCCCTGAAATCCAATTTCGTGGGGTATCACTCGCTCAACGCAACCTGCCCTTCACATTTACCAGGTTTCCAGCATTTTGGTTAAAGAAAATATATAAAATTCTAATACTATTGTTTTAAAGGTTAATGTATTCCCATCCATAACTCAGAGCAGAGATTTGAGTCCAGGAACAATCATCTGGTGGCAGGAAAGTACTGAGTAGATGACCTAGGTCTTATCCATCTCTATTTTTTTATGCATGTATGGCTTTTTATTCATTTCTTTCCTTTTCCGGTTCAGCCATCCAAAGAAATATAAAACTAAAGCCAAACACAGCTGGGGTTTTATCCACATCCCAGCAATCACACACACAGAGCATCAGCACATATCACAGCACCAGCGTTATTTTTCCTTCCCATATGAAGGACTGCTGCCATTCCTATGCGCAGGCCAAGATGCTTTTCAGCAGGCATCTTTCCTGGCTTCCCATCAGGCACCTTTTGTGGCTTCCCAGCCATCCCCACATGCAGCTTTCATAAACCAAAAGGCTGCTCCAAACACCACAAGATAAGGGAATTCAAGCACCAAAGAGAAAGAAAAGCTGGTGCTTTTGACTCTCTTAACAACTGATGATGAGCTCTACTTTCCCAAAATCTTCTCCTATGTCATGAAAGAAAAGCTGCAGAAAGCCAGAGCATCCTTTAGCTCTTAAAATAAAGGAAAAGGTGGGACAGGGTGTAGTAAATACTAGCCTTAAATACAGCAGACCTAGAGCTCTTCCTGCAGAGACCCAGCAAGGAGTATCTCATACCATCCCAGCAGCTCCCAACTAACCCAGAGCTGCTCAAGTGGCCCCTTTTTATCCCCCAGCAGCTGGGTTCACTCAACAAAACGGCCTTAGCAGAGAATGTGCCTCACCTGTTATCCCATCCCATCTCCCAGCAGCTGAGCAGCCAAGGAAGGTCAGACACCTCAAAGACAACCAGAGTTTACAGCAGGGATGGATTTATTAAGGAGAGTGCTTTGGGGAAACAGTCAGACTTCCCTGTGTTTGAGGGAAAGGTTTTATTAGACCTGGAATAGCACTCCTGGGTGTGTGGAATTGTGCTGTACCTGTTTAACCCAGCAGTTTCTTAATGGCACATACCAGGAATGGTATTGGTGTAAATTTTTAATTTGAAGCCCAGATTTTAGATTTCCTACAACCCTGCTAATATGGAGAAAAAAAGTAAAAGCTCCTAAATCTTATACCCCAGCAAATCCAGGGTGGATCCTCCCCTCCTGAGGAGCACAGGGAGGGGTAGAGAATGCTGGCAGAGGGCACAGACCACCCTAGAGAAGAATGTCTATCAAGAATCCTTGGAGAGGGTGTGAGCAACTCCAAGGAGCTTCACATCACAAGATAACAAATTTTAGCAAAACATCACCCTCTTTTTCATGCTCTGCTTTGCTTGACCTCATGACAGCCCACAGGAGTCAGAGCAGGTGTAAGCATCCAGCCTGGGCACAGCTCCATCACTCCCCAGCTGGGGAGATCTCCTGGCCTTTTAAATTCCAGGTCAGCACAATCCAGGGGTAAAACTCACCCTTCTGCCAGGCCCAACAAGCTCCTTTGGAGCCTTAACGTTGGCCTCAACCCAAGGCTGAGTGACAATGGGAAACACAGAAACAGGCAACACAACAAACCCAGAGCAAATAAAGAGAAGAAAGGCACTGCTAAGGTGACTCAGAAGAAATTTAGGCCATCAAACACTGCCCTGCTGTTTTCTGCTGGGCCAGTGACTTTGAAAGCTCAAAGTCTGCCAGTGGGAAGTAGGAGAGGTAAAGGACATAGGATGTGTCACTGTGGCCTTAATCCTACAGCCCAATTGTCCCTCCTGGCATCCACTGGGATCTGGTGCTTTCCTGCTGGAGAAGGAAACACAGGCACCAGCAGAAGCAGAACCAGTCAATATATATAGTTATTTTAATTTTTTTTTAATGAATACTAACATTCTAGGGAGAAATTTTTTTTCATTCAAATGCAATTTTCCATGGGAATTACATGATCTGGATGTTTTCCGCTCTTACTTGGTTTTGGTGTTGAAGAACTGACATGCACAACATTTTTTTAAAAAAAGGAAAGGGGTATTTTTATGTTGCAAAGCTGAGAGCTGAACAGTAGTTTTGATTGACTGGATGAAAGCACTGAGGAATGTTCCAGATTAAACATGATAAATTGTCCAAGTGAAATGGTGCTTTCTGGCATCAGAGCTCTTCTCTAAATGAAAATGTTGATGCCAGGAGGAAAGGCAGACAGGAAGAAAAGCTGTCCTAGCAAACTTCACCTCTAATTCCCCTTAAAACTGCAAAAGAAATCATTTTCCTTTTCTTTTTGCTGGCAAAAGTGGTTTCATGAGATTATGACAACCAGCGGTGGGCGAAAAAAACTCTTGTGATTATACCTAATTATTGAACTATAGATAATAGAAATATAGATAATCGGAGGGGAAAAAACCTCTCTGGTGCTGTGTTGGACGGACAGTTTTCCTGGTCTGGGTCTGACACCTCTGTGCACTCAGTGGGCAGCTCAGTCTCTCATATCTCCCCGGGATTAAGGGATTACCATTAATTAACAGAGCCCTGCCTGCCTTGCCTGTGATACACTATCTTTCCATCAGAAAGAACCAGATGGAACTGAATTTCCAAAATCTCCGAGATGGAAAGAGCAGGTATGAGATAAGAGCTAGGGGTACTGGGCGAGGCAGGATCATCAGAGAGGAAACCTAAATCTCAGTAATTTATGTTTTTTTCTCATTTCCTAAGGAGAAAAGGCACATGGGATCCCCCTCCTGTCTGCCTGACCCCTGTTATTGGCTTTTCACTCTGTTTTCTTTTAAAGGAAGTCTGTGGAGAGGCCACTGCCCTCAAAGTAGCAAATCCCCATAACAGGTGGAACAGACTGCTCAGAGAAACTGTGGATGCCTCATCCCTGGAGGTGCTCAAGGCCAGGCTGGATAGAGCCCTGAGCAACCTGGTCTAGTGGAAGGTGTCCCTGCCCTTTCCAGGGGGTTGAAACAAGATGATTTTTTATGTCACTTCCAACCCAAACCATTCCATGGTTCTGATTCTCTGAATTTGGGGCAAACGCTGTGCGGGGCTGTTCCTGTGTGTCCCTGCTAAAGGCAAAACAAAGGTAGTACCATGGGAAAGGGTTTCTCTGGAAAGAGGATTGAAGTGGCTCAGCTAAATGAGGAGGAGAAGATATCTCCCCATCTCCTTGGATCCTCCAGGGAGATAGTTCCTCCACTCTCTGCTTCCCATTGGATACTGAGCCCGCAGCATCTACTGCTGCCACACTGTGAAAAGAGCAAATCCTCAACCTCTCCTGGCCTTTATGAGATCCAGGGACCGAGATCTTAGCAGTGACTAATGAAAGCGAGCCATCCCTGTCCCTCAGCTCTTCGGATCACCTTCATTTCCAAAGAACAGCTTGGCACTATCCAAACCTCCACTCTCCTCAGCCAGATACACCATCCTCGCCACAGTGAGTCACCTCCCAAAGCCTAATGCTTGGATAACTGGGTCCTAACAGGGAAACAAGCTGGGAAAAGAGGGGTTTTTACCTGGAATAAGGTGTTTGCTGTCTGTACCAGCCCCAGTGTGGGTGTCCCAGTGGATCTGTCACCTCAGAGGTGGCTCCCTGTGCTCAGCAGGAGACCATCATCAGTTATCCCTGCCCATCTAGAGAAGGAAACATCAAACATGTTCCCTAGACAGCCCGGCCAAGAGCTTCCCCAGAAAGGTGTCAGACATGGCAGGAGTCCAGCTGATGTTGTGTTCTCACTCTTTTTTCTCTGTATTCATTAAAACCCTGCACTTTCCTCAGGACAAACTGGTTAAATTCACTTTGGAATCATAGTGCCAGCAGCATCAGGCAAACTGTATCCAAATCCAAGTACTTTAATGGAGCTATAGGTTGGTCTTTGAGAAGAGCCTGCCCATCGAGGTGGTACTGAATCAGGTGCCACTGTTCTGGCCCCACCATGGCCGGAAAAGTTCCCTGGGATAGTCCTGCTCCAGAGTTTTCCTGTTTGGGAGAGGTTTCTCACACACAACCTTCATGTCTAAATGAACTTTGCATTGCCCAACCTCTCTGCCCTTTTGAACCTTTCCCAGTGGCACTTCCAGGTGTCACAGCCCACCCCATCAGTAGGATCCAATGGCTGTACATCCCCACATCCCTACCTTGGCATGTGCAGACACAAATACCAGGACCCTATGACAAAATTTGGGAGCACAGATTATTTGAGAGCAGGGAGAGCTCCCGTCCCACATCCCACCACCTTGTGAAGACAGCCGGAGCAGGGATTGTAGCAGTTCACTCAGCTCCCAATCCCATCTCAGGTTTGGCTCTTTGCCTTGCTGCTTTTTTCCCTAAAAAATAGAGTAGGCAAGGAGTGCCTGGTTAAAAGCTAATTCCCCTACCCTCTTAAATCACCAAGATTAAAAGCTTTCTTCCCGATGGCTGCTTCATAAAAGACCCAAAGGTTTCTACTCCTTTATTCCTTTAAAAAGGAATGTCTTATCTATTTTAAACTATTTGGGGGTATGGGTAAAGTACACAGCGACGCTCCATCTCTGGAAGCTGCGCTCTGTTGATTTTCCAGAAAAAAACTAGCTCCAAAAAGCACACCTGAGCAAAATGAGAAGTTTTGGCCAACTCCAGCCTCACTGTTCAGGCTTCCGAGATGTGTAAACCCCCCCTGAAAACATGGGATTTCTGCTGGTTGGATGCTTTTCAGCCAGGTGAGATGGTCCTTTCCTCCCTGGAAAGGACCTGCTGCTCAGAAACCAGCACTTTTGGAGATTTAAGCCCAAGGATTCTGGGGTAGGAAAGGAAATACAGCACGCACAGCCCTTTTAATATTTGTTAGCCAAATAAATGTTCCTATTTCAAGGCAGGTGGAGCAATAATAAATATCAGGTAGGAGAAGTGAGCCCCGCCACCCCTTCTCATTTGTATGCACGGCATTATTTCTTTTATTAAACAAAAATTCCCTCTCCAGAAATGCAGCCCAGCCCTGCTGGCTCAGGCCTGCTCTTGTTAAAATGATTATTAATGGTGCTGCACCTCTCCCTAATGGGAATGAATGGTCCAGCCACCCTTCAGTTCCACACATATTCCTGACTTACTCTTTCGGCTTCCTCTCGGCCGTGATATTCCCCACAGCCTCCTTCCCCTGCAGCCCTGGAAGATCTGCATGTGGGTGATCCATCTTGGAACTTGTAACGCTTATTTATCAAGAGAGATAAAAATAAACCGTTCCATTTGGATGAAAAATAGGGGATGTAGGCCCAAGCCCACCATGGGAGGTGGAGGGGGAGGGGGAAGAAGGAAGAAGAGTATTTTCTCCCTTTTCCCTGTATTTAAACCACAAATGCATAATCCATCTCCCTTAACAGCCCCTCCCTTCATAAATAAATAATTTCCTCACCATGTGGAGCAGGGGGGTGACAAGAGGAGGATCGTAAGTCATGGAAAGGAGGTAAAGGCAGAGATCTCTCAGGGAGTTTCTCACGGAGCACCACACAAATTCAAGTATCTGCTCTAGCAAGGGCGCTTTGGCCGTAGAGAATTCTTGCAAAACCAATTTTTAAAGCAAGGACAACTTCCAAGCCCTTTGCATGACTCTTCCATATGAGTCTGCAGGGCCAGCAGGAAATGCATCCCTGTGGATGACCAGGAGAGCAGGGGGAAAGACGGGAAGAAGGGTGAGGGGATTCCTCACCTTTGCTCCTGTCTCTGCCTGCCAAGTGAGGGTGGCTGTGTTTCCACACCCGATTAATCACTTGTAATCCCAGGGAAGGAGGTTGCCAAGGATGGGCGAGTGGGATACAAGTGCTGCCTGCTGGCGTAGGATCTTCCCCCACCAGTTGCTCCAGTGTGGATATGGGCATTTCCAAAATGCCACAAGCTCTTTCAGACCTTCCAAACTGGAATGCATAAATATCACAAATCTCATCCAAATTCCCTGAGTACCACAAGCCTGCCCTCCATATCCCACAAACATCCCAAATCTCACAAACTGCCTGTCCCATACCCCACAAATATCATCACCGTCACTATACATCTACAAAATACCTCATCAACCCCACCAGTACCCTGACATGTTCCCCCAGAGGTTGTCACCAAAATATCACCAAAGGGGTCCCCAAACAGGCTCTGAAGACTGGCTACAGGTGACCATCCTGCTTTTGGGGTTGGCACCGTCTCCAGCACATCCCCCTCATTAATGAGCAGATATGAAGGAGCCACTTGGCTGTTGCGTCTTGGTTCTGGTACACCAAAATATATGGGTTAAAACCATGAGAATTATGGATTTTAGCAAAAGACCACTCATGGAAAAAGTGGGCTTAAGGAACATAGCCCCAGGCAATGCTTGCAGGGACCAAGCACTGAAGCAGCTCCATGGCACTGCTGGATGGGGCTAAAATAGCCACGGGAAGTACAGGATAACCTCTCTGCTCTCCTCCAGACTGACACCTGCTGAGAATTTCAGCTAAATTTTGAAAAGCTGGTTGCTTTACATTTGCTGTTTAGTTGCTTTTCTTAAAAAACCCCCAAACTCAGCGAACCAAGAAAAAGGCCATGTCTACTGGTTTTCAGGGAAATCAAACCTGATTTGAAATTTGACCAGTTGGTCAGTACTGGTGGTTTCCAGCCACTGTCCAAGGGGTTGTGGCCGCATCCCCTCTCCCATTTATCACGTGACTCCGGCTCCATCCCCACCTGCGGACACGGATGGAGGGATATTTGCCTACACTTATGTAAAAGTGATTACAGGCAGAAGCCTGGGGGATTTGTTTGGGAACAATGTTGTAATGAGCCCAAGGATAATCTGCTGCCCAGAGACAGGGATTTTTCCCAGAGGGATGGCAGCCACAAATTAGACAGTCACATCCGGTTATTTCCAGCGAGTTAACTCCCAACGCTGCACCTCCGGCCCAGCAAGCAGGGGCACGGCACAAATCCAACCATCCCCAGCAGACGTGCCCCAAATCCAAGACGTCTCACGTAGGGAAAGGGGCTGGCGTGAGGATTTTTAATGGCCCAAAGTGGTGGAAATTCATTACTCTGATAAGGCTCTGGGAGTTGGTGGTTTGAGCTTCAAACATGGCCAGTCCCTGGAGAAATTACACCATGTTCAAGCTAATCTTCTTATAAACATTGTTGTGGGTTTTTTTTTATTTTATCCGACATGTGTCAAGCAGGACCACTAAGCCTATTACATCTCCAGGGAGGTTGGTGCTTTCTCTTCTTCCTATCCCCCCATCTGAATGCTGCTTGTCTCCTTTTTGGCTCCTTTGGACATTTCTCCAGCACTACAAACCTATTTTTTATAATTAGCACTGAGGAAAAAAATCTCAGTGGGTTTGGAGGCTCAGGTGAGATAAGCAGCCAGGTTCCAGCTAGACATCCAAAATTTTTGGAGCTTGTAGGCTGGACCATCTCTTCTCCCTGTGTTCATTTATTTTTCTTTCAAAAAAACCCTCAAAATAAATAGATAAAGAGTCAATTGGATATTTTTTTGTTCTTCAGGACAAAATAGTTCAAGTTATTGGGAAATCCCCGGTTGGGTACTGCCTTTGTGTTATTCCCTCTGTCTGAGCTTGCAGGCAGAAACAGGCAGGGATTAGACCACTGGAACAGATGGTTTTAAAGAACAGGGTGAACATGAAGCTGCTTTGAGCTTCAGGCTGAGGGACACATGTTGCTGAAGGGACATTTTTCCTGAGACCTCTCTCCCCACTCTGATGGGAAGTTCATAGGAAGCCAATAGAAGGCATGAAAAGGAGGAGAAAAAAAACCCCAAACCCTAAAAAATTTGTGCTGCAAATGGTCATTTTCTGGAGGAAGCATCAAGCTCTCTCCATGAGAAATAGGAAATGGAGAATTAGGAATACCTAAGGAGTGAGAAACTTTCACGCACTTACTTGCACAAACATCACCCACGTTCACTCTGGAGACTTGGCTACAGAAAATCAATGGGAGTTTATCAGCCTGCAGCAGAGTTGGAACAATCAAACCTTTCCCTCTCTGCTTTTCTATATTGGATTTAAGTTTTGAAGTTATTCTCACCTGTGGATGGAGAGAAAGAAAGATCCGAGCCAGCATCTCTTATGGAGAGTTATCTCTAACACAGGCAGTAGCTCTAATTATTTCCGTGCCTAATCGTTGCCGTCTTTGTCATTAAAAAAAAAAATTAAAAATGCTGTCTTGGACAAAAAAAAGGGATATTGTGCATTTGACTACAATTTCTTCGCTCTTCTTGCACACAAACTTCTGCACTCATGGGAAAACTCCTTCCCCAAAAGCTGAGCTTTTATCATCGGTTTTTTCTCTGACACAGAGCAAAACTTTGCAGAAGGAGCCCAGCAGAAACCCAAAATGGGGCCTAAGTGGTAAAAGCGAACCTGGATTTGGAGCTGTCCCCAGACCCGTGCTGGGCTGGGGACAAGGTGAGGGTTGTGCTACAAACTCAATCAGTTGAAGCACTGGTGCTCAATTCCGCAGGAGCCAAAGGGTGTTTGAAGCCCCAAAGCAGCATCCAAATATATCCCTGTTTGGTTGCCTGGTTTTTACTGAAAACCAGCTGCTCCAATCCCAAGTCCTTGGAGGAATGGAAAAACACCAAGACAAACCAAATAATTAACAAGCTCAGTAACTAAAAAGGCAGTGGTTGCTCTTCCTAGTGCCTGCTCTGACCACCTCCACGTGCAGATTTGGGTGGATCACAAAGATTTCTGGAAGGACATCAGTACCCCCAAGCCTCTGGCTGGTCCTACAATCATTTTCCATCTTCCGGGGACTAAGGTTGGAAGCAGCAGCTTCCTTTTCATTTATTTAATTCTTTATCTCCCCAGTCAAAATGGACAGTGCAGATAATCTGGGTTTATAGCCCTTTGAAGTCAATCAGAAAAGACTTTTAACTTGAGCGAGCAGGACCCCAGGCCTCCATCTACCTGATCCGCAGGCACTGCCAGGGATTTGGGCAACCCAGGCTCCATCCACACAGACCTGGCTTTAAAGTCATCAGGTCCAAGCCCTGCCTTGGCGAGAGATCAAGCACAGTGGATTTCCTACAACCCTCCTGTCTTATCACACATTAGCCCTGTCCAGATGTCAGGCACTCGCCCTCTGCTCTCAATCCCCCTTTTCTATCTTCTTTAACTCCCCTTTAAATTGCTGACAAGAACTTCCTCATGGCCTTTTCAAAAGTAGAGGGGATCAAAAAAATCAATGGAATATTTCAAAAGTCCTTAGGGAAAATAAGAAGGGGGGGAAAAAATCAAATAGAAGGGAAAAGGAGCCCGCAACACCGTTGCCATGCACAGAGCCCAGAGCAAGACACTGGGGTTTGCAAGTGCTTTAACTCCCTGCTGGTAGGAAAGGGGCTGGGAATGGTTTGGGTTGCCAGGGAGCTGCCTCACAAACATCACTGGTACCTCCAGCATTGCCCTTGCAAATGCTCAGCATGCAGAACAGCCTTAAAAAAAGGCAAACATGGTTGCAGCCACCCCAAAACTCCAGTGTGGCATCCTGTCCGCAGCACAGCAAGCTGGCATCGTGGAGACCAGATTTTTTTCTGATGGGCAGGAAAAGGCAATTTATTATCTCCCTTACCCTTCCTGCCACTTTCCCCCAGCGTTCCAGCAAAGCTGTAGAAGAGTTTCAGCTTCACACTCGCTTCTGAAAAGGTGACACTGCCAGCTTTCAAAGGACGTCAGAGCAGGGGTGATACAGGAGGTGACTCTATCCCAGCAGCTGGAAGCAGCAGGCAGAGAGCACCAGAGGAAAAAACAACCCAACACATTCCCAGCCTTTGCTGACATGGCCAGACCTATGTCAGCAGTGGCATTCTGCATGCACAGGGAGAAAAATCCAGACAAAAAAGCAGAAATGTTGAGCAAACCCTGTCTTAATTTCATTTTGCTACCTGGCTAATCATATTTGATTCTTTATTCAATTGGTAGAACAAAAAGTTTTAGGGTTGGGTTCCTCCCGTCCCCTCCCCCAAGCTTTATTAGATATTGTTTTCTTTCTCCTAAAGGCTTTCAGTGGATTCTGAGTTGGCTGAATCCCAGAATGGTTTGGGTTGGAAGGGATCTTGAAGCTCATCTTGTTCCACTCCTGCCGTGGGCAGGGACACCTTTCACTGCTGAAAGCTCCACCCTTGAACACTTCCAGGGATGGATCACCCACAGCTTCTCTGGGCAACCTGTCCAAAATGCTGCTAGCTCTCCTGGCTAATGCACATCCAAACAGCTCTTTGCTTCCCGTTCCAGTGGTACAACACCCCCAAAGCCATCACACCAATAAAAAGTTGCAGGCAGAGAAGAGCAAGAGCAGAAAAATCCTCATTTAGGCATGCAAAGAAGGTCCCCTTGGCACAAACAGAGGCCCTGTTATTCACTCCTCAGGATTTGTTATTTATTATCCCACTTCTCCCAAAATTGCCTAATCAGAGCAAAGAATCTAATCAGAGCACAGAAGCCAGAGCGGGTAATGCTGGTGATCAGTCACACGCTCCCAGTAAGGAATAACAAACAGCTGGACCACCCCAGACGATCCATGGGCTAATGCCAGCTCTGTGCCCACTGAGCAGGATCTCAGGCTGAACATCCCCTCAAGACCATCCTTAATGCCAAGCCTTTGCCATCCCATCAGTGCTTGGATTATTTACACACTCGGGATGAGAGCACGAGCCTCGGGATCGGGGCCGAATTCCCTCCTCTGCCTGCCAGTACCTCACTTAGGAGATGAGGAGAAAATTGATAAATATAAAAGAAGCCTCCTGCACCCTAGAATAACATAAAAAGTTATTATGAAGATAAAGTTTCCTGGTCTAAGAATGAGGTAGAGAACTACATCACAAGACAATGATATTTAATTTTACTGCAGAGTTTTGGATCCAGCTATCTGGAGCTACCTGGTCTAGTAGAAAGTGTCCCTGCCCATTTCAGGCTGAAACTGGGTGGTCTTTATGGTCTCTTCCAACCCAAACCATTTGAGGATTCCATTCTGTAAGTGCCTGTTTGGTCCTCATCTTTGGGAACATATTCCAGGCTGCAGCTCCAGCTTAACTCTTCATGACAGCAATGCTTCCCCCCGCCTAAAAATGCAGCATTGCATTCGCCTCACTTTACCTGTCAGGTGTGCTGTGGGCTGTCTTCCCCTTTGAAAAACAAGGGGATCACAGTTTTGGCAGAGCTGCTGAATTATATTTAAACACATAAATATACATATGTATTTCCTCCTTTCAGTAGGAATTTTGCCAAATGCTTCCACATGCTGCTTTTAAAAAAAATCCTTTCTAAAGTCTACCTCAGCTCTTGTCCCTGGTACCCCACCTGATACTCCCAGCTGCCTTGGGAAGCTCTCCCATGGTGCTGCGTCTACCCTGGGTTATGTCCTGGTGCCTTCCAGAGCTGCAGGGATTATTGCTGCCTCAGGATTGGCTGTTGCTCCCTTCTAGTTCCCCCTGGACCATCTCTAACACCCTCAAGGATCCTTGTCTTATATATCTACACACGCTGCTTCAAAACCTAAACCTTTCTCCCAGAATAGGGAAAACTCTGGCTTTACCCCACTTGGAAAGCTGGAAAAAGCCTGTAAGGAAGCCCTGCCTGAGTCAGGGTTTCTATCACAAGCCTTGGAGAAATACACATTTCTCCTTTCGGTTTTCCAAGGTTATCATCCCACCACTTGCATCCTAGGACTGTTTATGGAAAGTCTTCCTTGAAAACGTTGGGACAACACAAGGCAGAAACTCCGTATCAATAACCCAGGATCCAAGAAACTTGGGACTTGCAACTGGCACCAACCCAAAGAAATCCCGGAAACAGCTTTCCTGTGGGACCAGCAGGGCTCTCTTGGCTCCACAGGGGCCACCCTGCTGCAAATTTCTTGTGGGAGCATCTCCTCCATGTGGGAGTCAGCTCTTTGGGTGTCCCCAGAGCATCTCAAAAGCAGAAATTTTGGGGAAAGAAGGCTGGCACCCCCTGAGAGCTCCTTGCTGCCGTGCCAGCTCAGGGAAAGCAGCAAACCAGCAGGAAATGCATATCATCTGCAAATGAAAGGCTGTTTCCACCTCTAATTAACTTGAGGTCCATCCAAGCAATGCAGTCAGGCTCTCCCTAGCCAAGCCACAGCAGAAATTCCCTCTCCAGCTGCCTTGCAGTGGGATCTCCTCTGAGTGGCCTCCAGGAGTTCTCTTCTCCTGGATGCCCACCCTGAGATAACACCTTGGCTGTCTCCTGGGGTACCATTATCTCCTGTTAGATCCTATGAAACACTCCAGACTAAAAAGATGCAGAAAATTTAGGGACCAAACCAGTAATTAAGAAAATCCATAACCACTGCAAGGGAAAGCAGGTCAGCTATCCTGACACAAGATACAGAACAGCATCATCCCAAGGTCTTGGACAAAATCCTAAAATCCTAAGAAGATCCTACAACACTGGAGGCAATATTGTCATCCCCATCTAGATTTGGGGATATTTCTCATGGATTTTCAAACAGAAATGGTTAAAACCAGCAAGTATTTTGCTTCAGTAGGACCAAAACACCTAGCTTTCCCCACCATGGGCTAAAGGGAAGAAATGCAGAAGGAAAGTAAATCAAGTTGAGATTAAAGTGAAAAACTCAAACAAACCAGCAAACAAATCTCATCCAAACCCACACAAGCGAAGAGTTTGCCGTGACTCCTTCCTCACACTGCTGTTCACTTTCATCCTCCTGACCTTCTCTGTTCCAGCCAGGAGGGAATAGGAGTGTTCAAAGAAAGCTATTCCTGTGTTATTTTTAGCAGAGCCAGAAGAAAAGTGACTGGAAATAATCCATGAAAGCAAGCTTTCACCTTGATTTTCAGCCTCTGGAGATTTCGATAGCCTTGATAGCAATCACAACTTAACCATAGGTGTAGAAAATGCTGAGTGATACCAAGAACATAAATTGAGCTCGCTCGCTCTTTCTTTTTTTCTTTCTTTCTTTCTTTCTTCCTGCTCCACATTAAAAACATGGTGAACCATCAAAGGGAGACTGAGGCAAACACTTTCCCCCACAAACCAGTGAATTGCTGGCAACACCATGGCAGGAGAATAGAGGGCCAGGTTTGTCTGTATTTCAGCCCAGTTATGCAGCCAGTAAGAGAATTCTACATTACAATCGAATGCATTCAAAATAGATGCTGATTTTGGAATGTTCCACAAGTGTCTTGGGGAAAAATCCACTCTTTCCCAGCCACGATTAAGAAGAACTCTTCTAAACAACCTGGTCTAGTGGGAGGCATCCCTGCCCATGGCAGGAGGTTGAAATGAGATGAGCTTTAAGGTCCCTTCCAACCCAGACCATTCTGGGATTCGGGCACTGACTGATTGCACAGAGACCTCAGTGCTTCCCTGCCTGCCCTGACCCACAGGCGCCAGCCCAAGCAGCCACTGATGGGACACAGACCTCAGCTGCATGTGTGAGAGACCAAAGGAATTAATTAAGAGAAGCTGCACTCCCAAGGCACTGACAATAAGAACAAAATGAGGGCTGATCCCATTAAGTCAATCTTCTCTGCTGGTTGCTGCCATCTGACGTCTCCCGCTTCCCATTGCTCCTTGCTGCATGTTCCCACTGTACATCTAAACCCACTTTATTTCTGCTGATCCATTTTAAAGTGACCACAGCCATGAGACTCATTCACCGGCGGGGTTTGAAAAATCTATCGCTTCCCCATGCTTTTCCCACCATCAGCTTTGCTTCTGCTATCAAACACCTTCTTTTCCCCCTGTGGCCAGGGCTGCTAAGAGCATTTCTTCCCTAGGGTTGCTGTGCCTCGGCTCTCATCCAGATTGGAAGTGGCAAAGCCCCCCCAGCCTGGTGCTGCCACATCCCCATCTCCTCCTGGTTTCAGCCTGTGCGTGAGGCCTCAGGTTTAGCCACCACGTCTGGGCTCCAGGCTTGTTTTCCTCAGAGCAGGAGAGGCAGGATGAGTCCCTGGCATGGAGCATTCTCCTGGCTGTGGAAATTCTGTTTTTGTAGAGTGAGGGAAGCCCAGCGCTTTGGGGAAAGCAGCACAGACTGGTTTGCATCCCATACAGTCAGACCTGCTGCTGCGTAAAGAGGACTCGACCACATTTGGCTGGGGCCAGACACCCTCAGACAGCATTTTTGTACCAGTTGATGGCTTTCCTTTGCAATCTTCATCAGCCCAACAACCAAGAGGCCACACTGAGCACCCCCACTGCTGGAAAACTGTCCTGGGGAAAAGGAGCCAAGCTGGCTGTGTTGAGAGCACACCATATTTCCAGCAGACCGTGGTGTCATCACCTCCTCACGGTGGGAAAGAGCTGCTCTGGACCAGAACAAACCTCTCAGTAGGGAATAGCAGCCGCAAACCTCTCCCCTTCCATCAGCCTGGGGAGAAGGAGTTTTCCTCAGAGTCATCCTCTGCCTTACAGGGCCACTTGGGCTAGTGTTGGAGCTCCCCAGGGAGCCACAGACCCCATCCATGCTCCCTCACCCTGACTGGGAACAGCCAGGGCAGCTGCAACCAGCAAGTAAAGAGGCATTGAAAAAAAAAAAGTCTCACTTTGCTGAGTTTTAAAGCATTTCCCTGGATCGAAGAGGCTCTGGTGAGTGTCATCATGGCAGGGGATATTTATTGCCATCTCAGGAAATGTTTCATTATTGTTTGGTAAGTGGTGGCCGTGAATTTCAGCCTGTCTGCCTGGCCATAAAGGGGACCATTGGGCGGATTATTTCCAGCAGCCGGGCTCTGCTGAGGAATGAAGCATCACCTCCCAGCTCCATGGATATTGTGCCTGCAAAACCCTGGCTGGCTCCCTCTGTGGTAAAGAACAAGACCCAGATCCCACAAATCCCCTGGGGAGAGGGCAGCTGGGCAGCCAAGCAGGCTGAGGGGTTGCTCCCGATGGATTTGCAATAGAGGGAAAACACCACGGGCACCATCAGCACACGGTTTAAATACTCACAGTAAAAATAATGAGTTGAATTCCGTGCTCGGCTAACAAAGCTGTTCCAGAGGCTGTTTCAGTCCACTCAGAATCCTAAGAAAGCAGTTCAGAGGGTTTGGATGGAGGTGGAAAAGGCAGAGAGTCCAAGCCACCAACTGGATGGGACACAAGGCAGGTCCTAGTGAGCCTCTGGCAAAGCTCCCTTTGTCTTCTCACACCAACTGCTCTGGAACAGGATGGGGAGAAACAACCATTTAATCCCTTTTTTTTCCCCCTGTGAAAATATCTAATCACTTTCCAAGTCTATGTAAGCTTCCAGTACCTAAAATTTCCTGTGGCAGTGAGTCCTACTTTTTAACAGGCAGCTGAGTAAAGAGTTTGCCTTCGCTTTTTGGAACTTCTCTAGATCTTCCCAGTATCTAGAGCAGAAGTGATGGCATCTAGAGGGACAGGTGGAGAGGTGGGACTGTGTGAACCTCATGAAGTTCAACAAGTGAAGTGTCCAAGGCCAGGTTGGATGCGGCTTGGAGCAACCTGGGCTAGAGGTAGGTCTCCCTGCCCATGGCAGGGGGGTGGAATTGGATGATCTCTAAAGTCCCTTCCACCCCAAACCATTCTGGGATTCTGTGATACTCCTGATTCCAAGTGTTTCTTGAACTAAGCCATCATGGCTGATTAAATCTTCACCTTTACAACACAAACGATTTCGTGTCTGGCCCTGCTTTATCAATCCTTGCCTTCTGTGGATAATTTTCTAGGCTTCTTCCCATCCATTTTTTGTGGGCTACTCACAAATTAGTCAAGGCAGGAGATACCAGACATTCATTAAGCAGCACAATAACATTTCCCATTTTGGCCTCTCTTACCTCCCTGGTTTTTTTGGACTACCATGGACCAGCAGTGTTATTTTGATGATTATTTCCAGCATAACTGTCAGATCTCCTTCCTGAGCAGTAAGAGCCAGTTCAGAACCCAATGATTTCCCCCCTGTGCACTGTTTTTCATTTAGCATCCTTGAATTTCATCTGCCATTTTATTATCTGCTCACTAAATATCATAAGGTCCTTTTCCCATTCTTGGAGGTTGGCTGTGTTTTAATCTTTTTGGTATTAACTAAGCATTGCCATCAAATGTTCTTTTTTTTAAATTTTCTCCCAGACCCACCTGGACTCCCCAAATTTAGGGGACTGATGCACAATAAAAGGCCTGTCAATATTAAATTGTCACAAAGTGCAAAAGCATCTTCTCAAGGCTCCACAGGGTAGAGGATGCAGGTGACAGTCACATCTACCACCATGAACAGTGGCTTTATAGATAATAATTCAATAACCATTGAATTTTAGCATAGCTAACACAAGCTGAAATGAGGAAAAGACTCTCTAAAACAAGTAGTCTTTTCAAATTCCTTTTAAATTCTCCTCTGGAGTTATAACTGTGATGTTTACCAGCAACTCTGTGAAAATGGGTGATTTCAGAGCCTAGGGAAAACAAGAGGTTTTAGTTTCCCACCCCAGGGGAGGGAGTTATCAGGGTAAATCAAGCGCAGCTGGGAGCAAACACAGACTCAGGATTTAAAGGGCTTCCCAGCATGGAGATTCTGGGGCTTTAGAGCTGCTGGGGCCTCATCATCTAAAATCAGGTTTTGTTGATTTTTTTTTTGTTTTGAAAAATATATCCAGTGGCTATGAATTCTTTAATGTGTCAGGCCTCAGCAGGAAAAGGCTGTCCTTGATGAAGGCTCCTGTTCTCTCACTGAAAGGATAAACAGAGAAAAACCCTTTTTTCCCAGTGACAGAATGTGCCACCAGCATGTCCAGCAGAACGGAGGACAGAAGCACTAGAGATGGAAATGGCAAATGGAAAATGCTCCACAAAAGGCTCTGCCTTTGTTTACAGCCCTGCCAAGTTCTCTGGTTCCCTGGTTTTCAGAAACAGCTGTTTTCTAAACCCTTTTAGCCAATGGGCCATGGACACCTTGGAAAAGTGCCCATTAAAATGAGCCATGGGCCCTCCGGTAGCCATCCCTCAAAGCCAGGTGGGAGAAAATATTTTATTAACTGCTAAAGGATGGGTTTCCTCTGTAATGAACCTTTCTGCAGTATTGAAGAAAAGCCATGTCTTACTTCCCCTTCCTAATAAATGGCTTCTTCAGAGTTTAATTAACTTCTCCCTGCTCTTCTTTTGTGGCTAAGTGTCACCCTGACCATGAAACAAACTCTGTTTGTTCCTTTATCTGGGAGAGTGCTGCCCTGTCAGATAAACTGCTCTGCCTAATTTTCTGGGGCTTTTTCTCTTCCCACTTTGCATATTCCAGGGAGGGAGGCAGTAATAACAGAAAGTGATGCTTTTTGGCAGCAGGATACCTTTGGGATTGGGAAGGAGCACCTCCTTAAAATACAACCTGGACCATGCTCCTGCAGTGCTGGCAGGGGCTGGGAATGGGGACCCGCCTCACAGACCCACCAGAAACTGGGTCAGGCTCTCTGCCCAGTCCTTTATTTCCTTAGGCTTGAAAACAAACCTGGAGGAAACAATTTTTTGCCCTTCCAGGAGTACAGAATTTTGTATTTTCAGCAGCACTTGTCTGTCCCCATACATATGTATAAATACAGCTCAAAATCAATAGGAGTGAGATTAGGTCACTGTATTTCTGAGAAATGTGCTCCTGATAGCTCATGAACCCAATCAGCTCCTGCTCCTTCATGCTTCCTGTGGTGCTCCAGGACTGGCTACATGTGCCAAGACAGTAGCACAGCCTGGAGAAGGCAAGGGCTGCTCTCTTTTGAAATGGATGAACTTGGGCCAAGTCAAGAGGGACCATCATAAACTTCTGCTTTGGCTTTTCAGCTCAGCTCTTAGCCCATCCCACAGCAGAAGGCAGGAGCAGGAGCTCCTGAGTACCAGCTGGAGAAATAGGTGGCCTTTTCCATGCAATGCCTGGGCTCCTTCTTGGGAAACAATCCCAGGGCCAGCCTTGTTATACATGGGCCTGAGTGGCGCCACTTGATTAATTGTGCCAGGCCAGGAGCAGCCAGGCACTTTTGTGACACCAATGCAGTAATGGTCTCCAGCACACAGACAATCCCAGAGGATGTGTCCTTCCTACCCAAACGAAATTAATTAATGGTGGCAATAAATAAACCATTCCAGACAAATGAGAGCATCCGCCAGCACAACAGAAGAAAAATATAGGGAAAGGAGAGCATTTTGCAGTACATTTCTGGGGAAGGAATAAATGGGGAAGAGCTAACAGTTGCTTTTTTTGGATACACTGAGTGAAATTGGGCTGCAAGAGGAGGACGGGCCAGCACGGAGCATCCCAGGGAAACAACAACAGCTGTGGCTGACCATTTACCCCTCTTCTATGCTCAGCATAAGCTCTGCCACCATGTGTGGCTGAACTCCAAGGACTCTCCTCCACAGCCACGATCCTGTTTGGTCTGCCCTAACCGTGCCTTGTGTATCCAGCTGTTTTACCCACCTCCCACACCTCTGGTGGCATAACTAAAACCACTGTGTGTGGTTGATACCGATCACATTAATCCATCGCGAGCAAGCCCTGAATGATCACACGGCTGATTATCAGGGCCTGACACACCCCTGTGCTCACTCCACCCCTGCTAGGTCCTGCCTGGGCATTTCCTTGGATCCCCAGCCGGAGGTCTAATCACCAGGCTCTGGAGCACCTCTTAGGCACTCCTAATTGGCACGTGACAAAGTGCCTGCCACACGCTGGTCAATACCAATTAGCATACTTATTAAATGAACGTGTGTGTTGGCAGCAACTATCTAATTACCTTAACAAGTACATCAGGGAGAGGCATCAAACCCTGTGGAGCAGCAGGAAAACGAGCTGCCCTGGGATAATATGGGACAGGACGAGACTTTTGGAGCAAGTTCAGGGGAGAGCCATGAAGATGATTAGAGGGAAGGAACACCTATCCTATAGGGAAAGGCTGAGAGAAGTGTGATTGTTCAGTCTGGAGAAGAGAAGCTTCAGGGAGAACTCGGAGCCCCTTCCAGTGCCCAAAGAGGCTCCAAGAGAGGTTGAGAGGGACTTTGGACAAGGGCATGGAGTGATAGGACAAGGGGGAATGGCTTCCCACTGCCAGAAAGCAGGGTTAGATGGGATATTGGGAAGGAATTTTTCACTGTGAGGGTGGGGAGGCCCTGGCACAGGTTGTTCAGAAGAAGCTGTGACTGCCTCATCCCTGGAAATGTCCAGGTTGGACAAGTCTTGGAGCACCCTGGAAGGTGCCCCTGCCCATGGCAGGGGGTTTAGAACATGATGAGCTTTAAAGATCCGACCTAGACCACTCCATGACTCTCTGAAATCCCTGCTCCTTGTGCAGGACCCACTGTCTAACACAGGTGAGTTTGCTGAGCAGCTCCCAGCTCCCACCACTTCCAGGGTAATGTGACTCAGACATTTGGGGGTTTCCTTCTGCAGAATTAATTTCCTGGAAGCCAGGGAACAGGAGTAACGAGAGAGGCCAAGACACCTGAAATTACATTTACCAGGGTACACAAGGCTGGTGCTTTTTATTTATTTCCCTTCTTTTTGCATATCACCCCTAGACTGAACTTAGCCTGTGGGTACCACCGTTATCAGAGAGCAGGCAGGGGGAGAGTTGAGACAATGTTTGTGCCTGGGAACCAAAACAGACCCTGTGCACTGTTTTAATTTAATGCTCATGAAAGTCTGCAATGCTGGTTTCTTCTTTTTCTTTTTCTCCTTGGAACTGGTATGACAGAGCATTGCTGGTGGAAGTCTCTCTCCCTTTTATGTCAGGGCTGGCACGGTATCGTAGGATCACAGAATAGTTTGGGTGGGAAGGGACTTTTAAGACCATCTCATTCCATCCCCTGCCATGGGCAGGGACACCTTCCACTATCCCAGGTTGCTCCAAGCCCCTCCAACCTGGCCTTGGACACTTCCAGGGATCCAGGGACAGCCACAGCTGCTCTGGGCACCCTGTGCCAGGGCCAACGACTCCTCCCTTTGCAAGGGAGAGGGCAACTCTTATGGGCGGAGAAGATGCCAGTTTCGCATTTTCAGATTTGAAAATGAGCAAGACCGGAGGGTTCTGGCTGCTACAACAGACCCAGAGCAGAGTAAGGGCCTGGGGGAAGAGTGAGAAAAATCCGTGATCCTGTTGAAGCAGCACCCAGCTCTACTCACCATTTTGCCTTTTCTGTCCAGCCTTGACTTTTTTCCCCACCATTTTCCTTAAGTTTCTCCATCCCTTGACAAGCTGAGAAGCACCATCAGTCCATCCAGCATGCTCCTTGCTCCCAAGAGGTTGATCCAGGATGGATGGAGGACATCAGTCTTCCCTACTGCTGAGTCTACCACATATCAAATGCAAGCAGCATGCTGAGTAACTCATCTTTCCTGCACGCCTATTAAGCAAAAAGTAGAAGAAAATTACATGGGGAAGTCAGCAGTAAGTAGGAGGGGATGGGTTGTAATTATCTGGCTATTAATTGGCATAAAGTTCCAGTTTAATGCTCTCAGGCCTGTGTCCCTATTTCCTAGGGAAATTTTCTCTCTATTAGTTTTGGATGAGAACTGGGATTCTCTCTGGAAGCTCCGAGTCCACCCAAAAAGGTGACTTTCAGCTTCAGTTCCCCAGCAGGTTTTTGTTTTAACACACTGAGGGACAAAATTAAGGGGTTGTTTCTAACACGGCTTCATCTGCCCAAGGTGGAGGTGGAAAGAGCCAAGTTTTACCTTTTACCATTGGGTGATGATAACCAAGGATGACCCTTTTAAAATTCAGCCCACATGCAAATGTTTGCTCCAAATAAAATAACTCAAAGGATTGTTCCTCATGGCTTCTGCCAGCCCTGGGAATTCCCTAGGGAGAGGTGAGAACCTCCTGCCCAAGCGGCTGCTCATCAAAACCTGCCAATTAAACAGAACCAAAATGTTCTGGGCAGTGAACATCCATCAAACCCCACGGAGAATTTCAAGGAGTGATGTGCAGGTTCCTGCCAACTCACCTGGCAAGGGACCAGGCAGCCCATCCGCCTGCTCCGTGCTGCTCCTGCCATGCAGGATACAGCTCTGCCACGGGAGAGGGGGGAGCTGCAGATGTTTGCTGTTGAACCAACACCCACAGGTATTCACAGCTCTGCAAAAGAGGTGGGAAGCATGGCCTTTCCTCCTCAGGAATCCCACAGGCAGCTGGAAGAAGCTGGAGCAGCAGNCGGGGGGGGGGAGAAAATAAAAGTTTTTAGGTTTTTCTTTGCTAAAACAAGGTATTTCCATGGCTAAATCAAAGTGCTCTAAATTTTGCATCAGGTTTCCTCTGGAAGTCAAAGGCTTCCTTCCAAAGGGGAAAGGCAGGTCAGCCCTGCTCTGGTGGATACAAACACCCTTCAAGCTGCTCTTGCCAGTGCCCCAGCAGGAGCTGTGGAGACCTAAAGATTTATCTTTAAGCTACAGACCCTTCTCCTTTAATTCCCAAGCAGGACGAAAGCACTTACTAAAGTGAACTCAGGAAAAAAAGAAGGAAAAAAGGAAATTAGGGGAGAAATAGGGAGAAAACAAACAGGAAGAAACAGCAGGGGAAAAAAAAGGAAAAAAAAAGAACAAACAGGAAAGAGGACACAGAGATTTTATACACTTCACAGCTTGGGAACTCAGGGCAAGGAATAAGGAATTCTCCCTTCATGCCGTGGTTCTTTGTGGACTGCATTAACATGGAAGTACATGCCTTTGGAAAAAAAAAGGCTTCCACTGTGACTAATTGTCAGCATTCCAAACCCTTGAGAATTTTTAAAAATTCTGGGTTTCTCTCCATATGTCCCTCCACTTTCCAAACCCAGCAGAGCAAACTTCTCTGTGCTGCAACAAAGCCCAGGAATCTTTTCTGTCACCTGGCTGCAGCAGCCAGAGGCATGAATCCCTGCACATGGCATGGGGGCTGTGATGAGATGATCTTTAAGGTCCCTTCCCAACCCAAACCATTCTATGATTCTATGAAAAAAATGAGCATTTTACAAAACTTCAGAGAACATCCCCAGCTGTGGAGGCTCATCACACTGCTCTGGAAAAGCTTTGCCACCTGTCCCAGAGGAGTCATTCCCTTTAAAATTTTAAATTGTTTTTGATCCACATCTAGGTTGGTAAGTTGCTTTTTCTGTATGATTTTGTACCTCAGCAGAGAGAAGGGAAACACCAGTGCCACGATCAGAGGTACCAACAGCTTCCAGCACCTGCCAACAGCTGTATTCACCCAGGATGGGGATTTGCTGGTGGATTCAGAGCCTGCCAGCTCTGAAAATATCCATCATCCTCTGTCTCCAAAGATGGTCTGGCAAGTGCTGTTGGAGACACGGCGGGAGGAGAGGAAGCTGACTTGGGAGCGTGAGCTGGGGAACACAGCAAATGTGGGAGTGCAAAAAGGCCACAGGGTGCCCCATCCTGGAAAAAAAATCCCTCCTAGCAGCCAGGGCTGAGTCAGAGCCCCCTCCAGCCCCGTCAGAAGTGACAGGGTAGCACTGCCACCACTTTAATCCATGGGGCAGCTGCAGAGCTGGAAGGGATCTGAGGAAGATCAATGTGCCATTAGAGAAAGCACCCAGGGCTGCCAGTCAATACCCTGGAAAGACACTGCAGCCTGTGACAACCACACCAGCATGCTGGTATTGACATGAGAATGGCAGGCTTGAAATCCAACAGCTTCTGCTTCCCTCCTGCCCATCCTGAGTAAATTAACCCCAAATCTCTCTGTTTACCCTCACCCCTAATAAGCTCTCGTGGCTCACAGAAAATGGTATTCCAGGCTCTTTCCTGAGCAGGCAAGAGCCTTTTTTCCCTTTCATCCTGGGGAAAAGAAGGGTTTAGATAATCTCAGAATGCCAGAAAGTAATTTATTTTGACCTAGACTGCTTCTGCAATGTCATCTCTTGGCTCCAGCACATGGGAAGTATCGTTTGCTGGCATTTACACCACGCAGCTCCAGTGGGCTCTACGTCCCTGGCACTCCTGCAGCACTGGGAGCACCTGGAGTGCTTTGACCCTGGATTGGGGACAAGGCTATGGCACACAGCTCAGTGCCCAAACACCCTCCAAAGGTCTGAGCTGCGGGAGAGCTGGGCACAGCAGTCGGGAGCAGGGGGTTGTGCTGGGGATTGCACATCCCAAGTCCCTGATGCGGACATGGAAGAGACTCCAAAGGGAATCCTGTCATAAAATCACCACAGACTGGTTTGAGATGGAAGGAACCTTAAAGATCATCCAGTTCCACTCCCCCTGCCATAGGCAGGGACACCTTTCACTAGACCAGGTGGCTCCAACCCTCATCCAACCTGGCCCTGGACACTTCCAGGGCTCCAGGGGCAGCCACAGCTTCTCTGGGCAACCTGTGCCAGGGCTTCACCAGCCTCATTGTGAAGAATTTCTTCCTAACATCCTGTCTAACCCTGCCCTCTGTCTGTGTGAAGCCATTCCCCCTTGTCCAAAGTCCCTCTCCAGCTCTTTTGTAGCCCCTTTAAGTACTAAAAGACTCTAAAAGGCCACAATTAGGTGACCCTGGAGCTTTCTCTTCTCCAAGCTGAATAATCCCAATTCTCTCAGCCTTTCCTCATTAGAGGCTCCATCCCTCTAATCATCTTCATGGCCTTCTCCTCTGGACTCACTCCAACAGTCATGTCCCACTCATCCTGGAGCAGCACCAGCTCTACCCCAGTGCTCCATAAGGCACATTCAGTCCTTTCCCCCTCAGCAGGAGGACGAGATTTGCAGTGACGGAGTCTCACTGCTCTTCCTAAGCCACTGGGTGAGTTCAACTCCTTGCCTTCAGGATGTTTTTTGCACCCTCAAGCCTGGAAAGTTTCTTTAGAAAGGAAAAGCGAAAGCAGAGAACATCACAGAGCAGGAGACAGCTCCAGCTGCTGGAGTACTCTGAAGAACAGCACCATGTCAGAGCGTGTGCTCCTTCCAGCTTCCCCAGTCTGGCTCCATCATTCCCTGGAAACCATGGACCATGGTGCAAATACACTGAGCCATCTATGACAAGTTTTGCTGCAATCCAGGCCAGGAGCACCAAAAAGCAGCAGTCACTGGTGGGAGCCCCTTTTGCAGACCCCCGATAGTCCCCCCACTGCGCAGCACAGCCTCTTAGCTCTGCCCTACCCTGGCTGCTCAGGGATTGCAATAACTCATCTCTCTGTCAACAGGGAATATTTTTAAATGTCTTCCTCCCTGCAGGCAGGCAGAAGCCTCCTCTGTTCTTCCCAGGCAGATTCCTTTTTTATTATTATTGTTATTTTTCCTCTAGATGAGGAGTTTAAATCATCGTGTCTCCTTTTAGGGTGGGGGAATGACAGTCAGGCAGCAGCCCCCAGGAAGACTCAGAATTGCTTGTGGCAGGCAGTCAGGAAGAAGAGCTGAAAGTTTGTGTGTCCAAACTTCTGATTCAGAGCATAAAGCAAAGCTTGTCTTGCCTTTCCTTCCCGAAGTTACATAAAAATAAACCCAGGCTCCCTCCTTCTTCTTGGCAGCCAGCAGCACATCCTGCAGAGCAACCTTGTGTCCTGAGACTCCTCCACTGGGCTGGGAAAGGAAAGGAGAAGCTCACCCCATTCCCTGGCTGGCTCCCACTGAGCCTTATTTCACTCTGTGTACTTCCCAGCAGGACATTGATGTGGACAGGCATCTGGAAAGCCTGCAAGAGTTTCATCAGTGCTTTGTTTTGTTCTGTACTTTCCACGCTCGGGGTGTTATTACCACACTGCTTTGGTTGTGCAACAGCCCCACAAACGGCACTGGGCTGCTTTGAAGCGGGAGGAGGAGCTGGGCCACTGAAGAACCACCGAAATCCCTGCGGTTCTTGCCGTCGCTGAAGGCCCACATCGGATGTATTACGGTAAGTCAGCAGAAAGCAAATAAACAGGCAGACAGGATAAACAGGCTCTGCAGCCTGGTGTTCCCTGAGAAAAGTATGATTTTTTTTTTTTCCCCTCTAATGCCCATCACTTTGTCAGCAAGTCTGTGTGTGCTGGGGCATCATTTGTCTCCCAGGCTTGCAGACCCAAATCACTGACAAACAAAATTCTCGCTGAGCCGCCTTCACTGTGGATGGGAAGCCCCAATCCCAGTCACAGACATGGGGACACCCTGCCAGGCAGCTTCATCCCTTGCTGCAAACCCAGCTGCCAACACCTGGCCACCACCAGACCCCCCAACCTGCAGGGAGCGCCCACCCCACCAATGTCCCAGGGCGACAAAGCTCACACACCTCCAAACAAGCGGCACAGAGATCCAGCCACCTACTCTGGATGTGTGGAAAACACTCCATGGAGACATCCTGAGACCTCTGGAATAAAAAGCCCAAGGGCAGAGGAGGCCTTACTCCGGGCTGATGGTTTTGTTCCCCTTTAGAGACCTGTCTGTGAGTAATTAAAGCTCCTGTTTCTAAGCTGCTTAGTATTTTAATTGATTTTCTGCTCTGGCTGCCCACAGTGTAGTCATTCAAATCCAACATTTGTCTTGCAAGCCCCAAACGAGCAGCGAGGGAGAGCGACCTTCACACAGGTCCCTCATGGTCGGAACTGGTTTACAGTGGGAACGATCCTGGTGGGACCCCCTGGCTGCCAAATCGATGTCCTGATCTCCACTGCGGAGCAGCTCGGGGCAAGAAGAGCTTCTCACCATGACCTTGTATCTGTTATTTCTCCTGGGAATTTTCTCTGGGCTATCCTTTTTCCACAGGGGAAGGAAGAGATTGATCTGCATGGTCAGATTCTTGTCAAGAGAAAAGTGGGAGCATGGAAACAGGGATTGATGTTTTCAAAGGAGGTGAGAATACAGCTTGCACTGAAATTCAGGAGCACTGGAGGAGATTTTTGAATAAAATCACACATTTTATTCCAACCTAGAATTTGGGTTGGAAGGGACCTTAAAGATCATCCAGTTCCAACCTCCAGCCATGGGCAGGGGTGCCACTCACTAGGTCAAGTTGCTCAGGGCTCCATCCAACCTGGCCTTGAACACTTCCAGGGATGGGGCATCTACAATCCTAAATCAATCCCGAACTCTTATCAGCAGAGTAACATCTAGGACTTGTTGGTTCTTCAGTTTTTTTTTCTTCTTTTAGCAGGACCCCAGAGCTGATGACAAATAAGACAAGCTTTAAAAAGGAAAAATCAAGCTCTGGCAAGTTGGTTAAAACAATCACTGTCAGTGGGGTAGGATTCCTAAATCCACAGAGTGACTGCAGGAGGTCACATCTCCAAATCCAGAGATAAAAGCTTTCCCCAGCACGTGGAAAAACAACACACTGCCCTTCCAGAATGTTTTTTTCTGGCTAATGCTCATGGCCTGTACCTGGGAAAAGCCTGCACATGCAGCCTCTAGCCAAATAATCCAGGAGGCACAGGGAAAATCCAGCTCGCAGGGCTGAGAGTTCTATAAAGTTGGGAGCCTTCCTGCTGGAGGGATGCATTCCTCTGTGCTACAGACAGCCTGAGCCTCCAGCCTCCTCCAGGAATTTAAAAATAAGCCATGCATATAATAGATGCACATTTAGCATGAAAGGAAGATGCTTCACAGAGGACAAATATTAAACTGTAAAATATATCAAGAGACATTTCCCGGGAACACTGAATTTAACCTGGCTCTTAGCTGAGCAGGACGCTCCCAGGAGCTACGGCTGTGTCTCATGGAGGAACAAAAACCTGGAGGAGGCTTTACAAGAGAAACCTGCCTGTATTTCCTAGGGATCTTAGGGAAAAAGGTCAGTGCAGGACCCTTCTCTGCTGTCAGCTTGGTGGTAACACTGTCACCAGATGTGCAAGCAAAGGGACATCACTGTGGCTGCTCAGTGTCACACCCAAAGTCCATCCAACCCATCTCCTGCCTAGGCTGTGCTCATCAGCAGAAATATTGGGAAAGGGAATAAAAATAGAGCAAGTCCAACACACTCTCACAGCAGCCTGCTCTTTCCATACTCCAAGCCAGATGCTAGCTTTCAGCTTCTGTTTAAAGTCTCATGCTGGACCCTTTCTCTGAATTTGAATTCTCCTGGAGCCCATTAACAATCTGGAATTCCAGAAGATCCTGCACAAAGCTGTATGACACTTCAACCCCATTATCTGCATGGCAGTGCTTGTTTTAGGTTCTAAAATACATGAGTTGTAAACCCAGGTGAGGAGCAGCAATGCTGGTAAATGGAAATTTAAACCCACTTCTTCTCAACTACCCATTAAAATGGGAAATAAAATCCACATGGGAAGCCCCTCTTCGGCAAGGAGGCCTTTACTAAGGTGACTTCACTTGGTCACATTAAGCCCAACTCTTCCGCTAACAAAAAGCCCTTGTCTCTCTTCAGCAAGTGGGAATCTTGGAAGAGAGCTCCAAAAAACCTGAATGTTTTTTCTTACAGTATATGTGGGACTCCAGCAAACAGTTTTGTTTCTTTGTTTGTTTCTCCTTTAAAACAGCATGAGACCATCTCAGGACCTCCCATGCCCTTATCTCCCTGCATGCTCATACATCATCTTCCAGTTGTTGAAACTCTGAGACAGTTATTTGGCTTTTAGAGCACCAAGTTCTTTGCTTATCTCCTTCCTACTTCTGTTCTCTCCACTTCCAGGCAACCTGGTAAGGAGACCTGCATTTCCCTGAGAACAAAAATTTAGGCTCTTAAGCCACTTATCTAGAGCAAACTGCTGTGACCCTCTTGTTTTGGCTGATACTGGGCTTTATTTAGGGAGGCAGATCAGAACCCCTGCAGTCTGGGTGTCTGCTGGAGTAGAACTCGGTCTGCCTCAGTTTTGGAGACCTGCAAAGGACTCCTCTGAAAGCCTGCAAAGAAATTTATCCCTTCCCACTATCCACACTGGGAACCAGCACTGCTGGAACACAACCATCCATCCTCAGTGGACTGCCCCTTGTCCGTTCCTTTGGTGCTGATACAAGCAAAAGGATTCTCCCAAACTGTGCAGCAGGGAAAACTGATCCCTCAACATCACTACAGGCAGCCTGCCTTCCTCCACGCCCTGCCCGCACACCAACTGGCAAACATGGTACCCAGGTACCCACCAGAGGTGCTTTAAATGAAAAATAATTCCTTGCCATGATTCTCCTGACTCAGGAAAGACACTGTCACACCTGTTGTATTCCAGAACCGCTTTCTTCGCAGGCATAGAGGATGGAGAGCTGTGTTTTCTCCTTTCCACAAGAGATAGAACGAGTCGTGCAACTCCCATCAAGCCAAAGGGCTCCAAGCAATGGGCTGGGTGTTTATCACCTCAGGCATAGGGCTTTTAGCTGAAGGCATCCCTCGGTGATTAAAAGGTCTCTAGAGGCAGCTGGAGCTTTTCTCTACCTATTGTAAAGGCTGCTGTAAAAATACGTAAGGAATAAATGCCTGACATGTGCTTGTATATATGGAGATTCCCACCACAACAGCTGTGAGTTACGGCCCTATAGTTCCTCTGAGGGGTTTGAGGGACAACCTAACACCTGAGAAGCCCTTTACCTTGGGCTTGGTGCAAGTGCAGCCTGACCAGACCTGGGTGGAAGGGGAGGGAATGTTCTCCCTCCCCCCTCAGCCTTCCTCACCCTTCTGATACATTCCCTTCCACTTGTATTTCAATAAAACAACCTGACTCGGAAGATACTGACATTTATTCCCTCTCTTGGGTGAACACTGACTCAGCAAAGCCTCCTGGATCATATGTATCAAACCAATGGGAAAGACACCACTGGGTTCAGTAAAGATCCATGTTGGAACAAGCAGCCAGCTGTGAGAGCAAACAAGAAGGAGAAGACAGGTTTCTCCTGGCTTGCAGAGGGAAGGAAAGTGACGATGCTCGGGGACAGCTTGGCAGGGAGCTGGATTTGGAAAGGGAACAGAGGGAAGTTTCATGCCGATGACGCTCACCAGGCCTTTGTAAATGCCACGTTGGCCTTTCCAGCCTGCACAGGGAAAAGCAGTTTTCACATCTAAGAGCCTTCTTCCACAAGCTGTCTAATGGCACTTTCACAATTAGCAGGCTGCTGTGAAAGGGAGTAACTGCTCCATCTTCTCCAGCTGAGATTCCTTTCTCACACAGTCAGTGGAGCACAGGGTTATTTTCCAACACTTGCGAGCACCAAAGATGAAGCTGAAAATTAAAATGAGCCAAAGCAGCCCCATGCTTCCCCACTCCCCACCCGTTTTAATAAAGCTACTGAATATCATGTTCTCAGTGTAGATTAACCTAAGCTTTGCTCCCAATTATTGTTTCACTCTCCTAAGTACAGAAGCAAGGAAGGGGCTTGACAAATGAACCCAGCTCTGCTGTTAAGTTGCACTTCCACTTCTGCAAGTTTGTCTGAATCCTTACTGCTCAGCGAAATCCTCCCTCACACAAATCACTGGCTGTGTATTCCCAAGGCTTTTTACTGCACTCGGGACCCCAAGTCAGGTATTTTTCAACCTTTTGGTTTGTGGGACTGTGAACCCCATGGGGTGAATTCAGAAAGGTTTGCTTTGCTTTGGGTCTTGTCCCAGACCCCTATGAAGAGCCCACAGCTCCTGTGGGGTCATGCAGGACACACATGGGGACAAACTATGCTAGAAACAGATTTTCCTCGCAGTGGAAAAGTGAGGCTTCTGCTGGAGACCGGGTTATTTGGGGACTTGCTTGTTACCACTCAGTCCTGAACATGATGATGAAATGAAAATAGAAAAGGGAAGAGGGAAAGGATTGAGCTGCTCAGGGCTACAATGCCTCCAAAGCCTGGCTCTGGGGAAAGCTCTTGATCTCTCAGACCCACAGTGCCGGTGCCTCTGTGCAGAGAGGTGGCGGGGAAAAATCCAGCCCATTGGTTCCTCCTCGCCCTTCTCCCGGCACAAATCAAGGCAGCTGTGATTAGAGCCAGGGCTGGACAGGGGCATGTTAAGGGATGGAGGGATCTCACGCTTTCTCCTGCTGGCATGTCAGGCTAATCAGATCCACCAGCTCCTCCCGACTCTCCAAACGCTGCCCGTGTTCTCCCTGGAGCTCACTTTGATTTCCAAGCCTGCGGTGCTGTAGGAACAAGTCTCAGCTGGTTTCACAGCCCAGCCTGAGGTTTAGTCAGGAGTAGCCATTCAGATCCGTGAGGCCAACCCTCTGCCTCGTGTATTTGCTGCACAAGCTGGGAGCTGCACTCGGAATGTCCGTGATCCGCTCCTTCCATTCGCAGGCACCGCACGGGGCGAGACAGGGGGTTGACGGCGGCTTCTCACAGCAAACGTAGGACTCCAGCGTGGCAGGAACGCTCCTTGGGAAACCAAAGGATAGGGAAAATAAAACTGCAACATACAGCAAATTAGCCCCATCATCCTTAAAGGCTGATACACAAGTGCATTCACAGATGTACCACATCTTCGGCAGGCGAGGGATAACCCTGAGCCAGGTGTCTTAGAATCACAGAATGGTTTGGATTGGAAGGAACTCTAAAAATCATCTAATTCCACCTTCCACTACACCAAGTTCCTCAAAGCCCCATCCAGCCCGGCCTTGAACACTTCCAGGGATGGGGCAGACACAACTTCTACAACTTAGGGAGAGGGAAGGGAGTTGCAGGGATATCGGTTGTTTCCGTTGCCTAGAACAGAGGCTCTGATAGTAATATCGTGGCAGCAGCTGGATGCTTTTAGTCAGGAAAGAAGACAACTCAGACCTTCCTGAACTTCATCCTATAGGAAAAAAAAGAAGATGTCCATGTGCTCCCTTCTCCATCCCACTCTGTGAGACCCAAGGTGTCCTTTATGGATACACTGAGGAGCGTGAAGGTGACTGTACCTAAGAAAAACCCACTTAGACACGATTGCTCCCTATGCCAGTAATATGTTACTGCTTTCTAAGGGGTGTTTTGCAAATTGCATGATCCAAGTCCATTTAAACACAGGGAGAAAGGCAGGACATGTCTAATCCCTCTTTGGAGATATCCAAAGGGGTACCTCTGCAACTCGTCTGCAGGTGGTAAATAAGGTGTTTGTCTCACAAGCTGCTCCAAAGTGAGCACAGCAGGGTAAGTTCAAGATCAGGACTTGGTTTAAAACATTGTTCAGCCTCAGGACTGGCAGGGAGCAGTTCTTCAGTCTCTGGTGATTTGCCAAAAGGCTCATTTTTTACTGCTAATAAGGTAAGTGAGTGCGTAAACAAGCAGCATGCGCACCTGGTGGTGTAGGGACACCTCTCCCAGTGGAAGGATTTCTTCTCCTGGATGGCACGGGCAGCCAAGGAGGCAGGATACAGCCTGTCCTGCTGCTCCTTGGCTACTCCATGAAACATCACCACATTGGCAAAGGTAGCCTTCTTTACAGACCTCATCAAAAGCAGAGCATGTTTAAAGAGGAAAACATCCTGGTAATAAATAGGCAGAACTTGCAGCGCTGAGCAGTCCATCTGAATAAATCGGTGTTGCTTGAGAGCTGCCCACGAAGAGACTTCAGGGAAGGAAGAAGATGGTACTGTTCATAATGCATACTAAAGGATCCCCACATCTCTCAGCCAGGCCCAAACAAAACACAAATTAGAGGCTTGTTTTGACTCCCGTTAAAGGCATTCTTTTCCACTGACTTCCGCAGAGCTTGGATCAGACACAAAAAGGGAGTGAGGCGTCAATACAGTACCAATTCTTCAGACCCCAGGACCTCATTAGCAGAGCGGTGCAAAAAATCACACCCCAAAACCAATGCTCTGGAAGACAACAAATTTATTTCAAGGTGAATCAAAATGCTTCATTTTACCCTCAATGCAGAGGTTTCTTTCTGATTTCAGCTGATTTATGTGGGTTTCTTTTAAATAATATTTTTTTTAACTGAAAAAATGAAAATCCAAGTTACCCCCTTCACTGGTGCCCTATTTCCAAACTCAGATACAGAGCTTGGGGAAAAAGCCCTCTTGACCATCCTTCTGTGCTAAAGGTCCATGGCCCAGGGTGGTGAGTCCCAAAGTGATGTCAGAAGGAATGAAAAGTGGAAGCAGGGCTGGGGGTTTGAGTGCCATGATGTGCCATTCTCAATCCCCAGTCCATGAGTCAGCACTGGGATATTGCTACTTTCCAGCAAAGCACCTGAGGGCAACTTGGGATGTGTCCAAGAGCTGGTTTAGGTGGGGCTGAGGTATTCACATGGGAAGGGGTGAGGTCATTCCCATTTTGGCTGTACAAATCTCTTCCCTCCCGTGTCAGCAGCAATGGTCACCTGCTTTACTACACTTCTGGCAGACAGAAATATTTCCCTCCCCTATAATACATTGGTTTTATGAACTGCAACAGATGTTTCAGACCACACATTACCCTGCCCTCCCCCTGCCAGAAAGAAGGGAGGAACATGGAGTTGTTTTGTTTGGGAAAGCTCTCTCAGATCAAGTACAACCATTACCCCAGCACTGCCAAGCCCACCACTGACCATGTCCCTGAATGCCACATCTACACTACTTTTAAATCCCTCCAAGCATGGTGACTCTACCTGAACAGCCTGTTTCAGGGCTTGACAACCCTTTCCATTAAGAAATTTTTCCCAATATCCAACCTAAAACTCCCCTGGCACAACCTGAGGCTGGCTGCTCTCACCATAGCACTCCACAATGGGTGGCTGACTGCGCAGTAAGAATTTTGTCTGGCCAAGCAGCACAGCCAAAGTTGGAGCCCAGCCAGGACAAGGGCTCATACCTTCTCCTCCTGCTCCAGCCAGACATCCCAGGAGATCATTAATGACTGCACGTGACCGGCAGCAATAATTAATCACCAAAAGTCGTTATTTCTCAGAGCCAAGTCATGTTCTGTCTCCATCGTGGGCTTGATAGCAGTCAATAACAGTGCTGGCAATTAAAGTTAGGCAAGATCTGATTAACAAGATAATGTTCACTGATCATCATGCATCTGTGTCAAATCCAACCACAGGGTTTTTTTTCCTTAGCTGGTATTTTTCACGTACCAGGAGGAACAGTCAGATCGTCAGCTCAAAACTGCTTTAAGCAGCTGAACTGGGCTCCAGTTACTCCACTCCTCAGTCCCCTTTACGGGAGACAGGGATTTAGGGAATGCAGGAGTCACTAGTGCCTTGTACCCTCTCCAGCCAGCAGTGCCAGGGACTTCAGGAGCCATCCCCACAAGTCTCACCATGGTCCAATTCAGTAACCATCCCTGGATTCCAATATGTAAATATCATAAGAGGATTGCAGAGAAGAGATTTGTCTTGACTAGAAGATTAGTTTTAGATCAAATTTGGCTAAGTGGGAAATGCTGCTGGCAAGGATGTGACCACTTCAATTAGCTCATGAGCGCTTTTCCGCATCTCTGCTCCCATGCCGGGCAGAGCTGGCAAAGAGGAGCTGGAGAGATACTGAACTCTGAAGGGAAGGGCAGCACAAGCAGCCCCTGCTCACCGAGAGCTGTTTCAGCACTGAACCAGCAGCCCTCAACTGAGCATTTCCGTGCGGTGCCTGCGCATTTCCCAAGCACAGTGTTCCCACACCTCCTCCCTGAACTCCGGTGCCCTGCTCCTCCCTGTTCCCTGAGCTCAAGTGTCTCTGGGGAGCTGGCTGCACCGTGGTGCTGCCAGCTGTGCCACAAGGGCACTGGGACAGGAGGGAAGGGATTGCACAGGTCAGAGCAGGAATCCACTGCCAGCACTTTGCTGCCTCCTCCATCACAGTGCGCCAGGCTGTTCAGCGAGCAACGTGCGCCTCATTATCACAAATACAATGTTTTTCTCCAGAAATTAAAAATAAATACATCTAAGTAAGGGATTGCGATGCTCCTAAGGGAAGCAGAAATAAGGAAAAAGCCATCTGCATCAGAAGGTTCCTGGAGAGAAGAAACCAGAGTGGGAATTCCTCCATGCATTAACTGTTAGGGCAAGGTCACTTTGATGTGTGGAGTGCTGAGAGATGCAGGACTCTCGTTCAGGAAGCTCTGATATTCCATCAAACCTTTAATCACCTGCCCGTGTCTCCTTGCAGGGAAATGGGCAGCAGCCGCCCGCTTGTATTTTGAGGGTGCAATGCAAGGGGCACGCACAGGCATTCCAGCCAGGAATTGCATCCAGTGCCGCACCTCTGAACACTCACAGGGAGTTTCCACAGCCTTCTTCCTTCAACACCTTTAATGAAACACAAGCCAAAGCAGCTTCTTCTCCACTTTGTATCCCAGCTCCTGCTCATCCAAGGTTTCATCCCATGATCTGCATCCTCCAGATGCCCAGGATCCCAGCATCAAGCACCTCTCCAGCCTTGGAAGGCTTACCCACTCCAGGCTCCATAGTTCAGGCAAGTCCAAAGACCTTGGAGACATAAAAGGCTTCCTGGCCAGGGCAGCCCCCAGGATCTTTCTCTTCAGCATGTGTCCAACCTGCTCCTCCATTCAGCCAGGCAAAGGTAAAGCAGAAGGTTCTTGGGCCACCAGGGAATACCCAAAACCTTTCTTTCAAACCCTGAGGAATCTCAGAGTGAAAAGGTCAGGGCACGGCTCAGCTTTTTGTTCAACGTGTGCTGACTATGCCCTGAAGTATGGGACTTCTAGACTGATTTGGAATATTATAATAGTGCCTTTGTGCCATTTGAAACCAAACCAAAGAAAATGTTCATAAATAGCCTGTGTTAAAGATGGATCCATTTATTTTTTCCCATCCAATTTCCATTCCTTGCCTGTGCCGCATTTGCTAATTATCCAGTACGCATTTGCTTAAAGAAAGCGTTTTTCTGGCCTTCACAATCCATCTTCCCATCCTAATGGATCTTGTGGTAAAGTCATTACAGAGACTTTATGAAATCACAGTTATTTCCATGACAACAGTGATGTAATAAAGGTGGGATTATGACATTACTGCAAGATCGAGCTGAAGGACAGGATGGATTTGTTTACCCCAGATAGGGCAAGGAAGAGACTTCATTCATCCAATGTTTCTAAAAGTGCCTTAAGGTCTGCTAATGGAAGGGACATTCTATATCTGATTTTTTATTTTCTTTTGTTTTACACTTATTTATGAGAGCTCCTTACCCAGTGCACATAGTTTAATAAGTTTGAGAGGAGCAGCCTTGCTGAGGATATATTTACCAATCTCTGTGAAGGGGAAGATCATTCCTGCAAGCCTCATGGCTCCTACCTTTCCTGAAAGACATCAATGCCTGCTGGGGAAGGGTTTTCCACCAGTTTGAAGGACAAGCAGGACAGAATTTTCCCCTTTCAAGGGTGGCTGATCTAAGATGCTTTCTCTTCAAACATTTTAATCAAGAAATCACCTGCCAATGGATTACAGCATGAATTGTCTCCCCACGAAATTAGGTTTGAAAATGGCATTAAACCCTTTTCTTCTCCTTCAGAGAAACAAAACCAGCCTGGGTCTGGCCAGCAAACTCCAAGCCAAAACCCATTTTTCTCTTAAACCCAGACACACCAGTAGAGTCCCTCTTGAAGTGATTTTTAGCTCGCTTGCTCTTGAGAAATCACAGAATAAACTTAGGTGAAAATGACACAGCAATTCCTAAAGGATCAGAGCATGGAACACGAGACAGCTTTGAAGATAGCTGGGGTTTCTGGTTTGTTTTTCACAAGGAGAAAAGATGAATATTTCATATGATACATGGTTCAAAAGCTGATTAATGTTTCAGTGTGTGGAAAACCAAGCTCAAGAGACAACTTTCCTCATGTAAAATTCTTTAAGCTGGCAGCAGGACTTGTATGGCCAACTTCTCTGAGGGTGTATTTTGTTTAAACCCCTTTAAAACCACTCCCACCAGTGGCTTGGTGCTCTGAGAGTGTGGTTAGTTCAGGGCTTGACTACAAGTGTGGGGATGTCCTGCTTTGGTGTTCCCAGCTCCCTCCCCTCTGCCACTACAGCCAGGCCAGGTTGTGATAGTCCACAACACTTCTCCTCCCCTATTCCTGCTTGACCAACAGGATATTATGAGGCATCCTCCTGCTGGAGGGACCTTCTCTGCTTCCTTATGAGCTGGTGAGGAGCTGTAACCCCAGTACATCTAATACATAAACATACAGAGGAGATCCCAAAACTCCCCTGCTCTGAAAGCTCATCTGCTTCAAGTCCAGCCTGAAGCAGCTGCTTCAGCTGGTCCTGTCCCAATTCCCACTCCTCTAAGCCTTCCCAATCTCTTCATTGACAGAAGGGAAACACCGTAAGGCCACGCAGACGTGTTAACGAAATGTGAATTATTAACTGCGGCATGCTAAGGGAGATAGAAGAGGGGTTGTCATTTTGCCATTAATATGTAAAATGGGCACCTCTCCCTCCTTTTGCTGGAGGGGAAGAGCAGACTCCAGCCTGTGTCCCATTCCAGGGCCAGGATGGGTAATGAGATAACACAATTGCTGTGTCTCTCGCCCTTTTTCTTTCTTTCTTCAGTGATAAAAGGACAGAGGGAAATGCACACAATTAAAAGGAGGATTCCAATCAGCCCTGGAGAGATTCAATGAATAATAATGGACCTCCAGCTGCTAATGTGCTTAAGGACTTCCAAGTCTCAAGTGTCTAACCAGCTTAAGGGTCCCTACCACAGACTCAATTTCTATCTGTAAATGGGAAAGGCAGGAACAGGAAGGGGGGAATCCTGGCCCTGATTACAGATGGGATCATCACTGAGCCCTTCATGAGGATGATGTGACAGCAGCAAAAGAGTAAAGTCAACTTAACCAGTGCCCTCAAAGCCAACACCAAGTCTGGGGTGAGGAAGGTCCCTGCTTAACAACCCCTGTGTGGCACCTACACTTGTAGTCACCCCAAAATACCTCAGAAGAGGGTCCAAGATGCTGCTAGAATAAAAACAGCTTCCTCTGTGCAGCTCCTGGTGAGGGGAAGGTCTCTACTGTGGTGTGACTTGCAGCACCTGCTCATCTCCCACACCTTCCCTGCAGAAGGGACAGAAGATGTACCACATAGACGACAGCCAAAGCCACATGAAAATGTCCTCTTGAAGCTTTCTTTTTCTGGCACTTCCCTTGGTTTTTTCTCTCTCTCATTAATGTTTCTGTCTCTCTTTCACAATCCATTAACTTTCCCCTCGCAGTCTCTCTTCCTGGGCCCCCCCTGACCAAGACAGCCTCCTCTCCTTGACCCTCTCAGGTTTTTACCATGCTCATAAATTTCCATGGAGGATCAAGGAAAAGACTTCCAGAGGCAGAAGAACAAAAGACAACGCAGAAAGCACTGTCCCAGCCTTGAGTTCTCCATGAAGTTGTGTACCCCTTCTCCCCATCCAAACGTTATAGGGTAACTATCACGGATTCAGGGAACAGCAGCTTCAGAAGCTGGCAAAGGGATGATCAAAGGAGCAAGGAATGTTATCTAGGTAAGGGCTCCTCAGCCTTGGAAAGGGATATGACAGAGATCTGAGAATCACAAGAAAAGCTGTTTCCATCTCTCCTGGAGCAAGGACTTGGGGGCATCAGAGGAAGCTCACCAGTTCAGAATAAATGAAATGAGCTGGTTTTGTACCCAGCCTGTCTCTATGCCATGGGACTCCTCAACAGAGGAACTGTGCCTGCCTGGAGCTCAGAAGAGTTCATAAAAAAATCTGAATTTTCTTGCCAAGAGCTTTTGTGCAGAAGCTGTTATGTACAAACACACGGCTTGTGGATGAAGAGGTCCCTGATCTACAAACCACAGGAGGCTGGGGAAATATTCCGGAGAATCCCCACTGCTGTTGATCCTGTACTTACACAGGTCTCCAGGAACATGCCTTTGCCAGAATCAGAGACACGATCTTCTGTTTGGGGGATGCCTGGTTCGACCCTGCATGACTGTTTTTGTGCCTTCACACCTCGCTAGTTCCAGACAACACATCCCCTCTCCTCCAGCTTTGGGGGAAACCTGCCGGATCCGTAGGCAACGGCAACATGTCACACGGAGCAGGAAGATGGATTGGAGTTTAACAGGAATAGCTGCTGGCAGCGGGGATGGAGGAGGGAACGGTTGCATAAGCCGGCACTGGAGACTCCCAGTCCCTGGCACAGGAGACAGGTACAACACTCAACACAAAAGAGAGAAGTTGTGTAAGGTCGGCCACGTGTCAGCCCTACACGGCTGAATCATGCAAGTTTAAAGCCTTCAAAGCAGGATAAGATCTTAGCGCAGCCACGTGCGCGCTCATTCCTTCAACCTGAGGTTGGGAAAACAACGGGAGAGCACAAGTGAAAGCAGAGTGGAGTAATTAGCTAATTAGGGGAGCTGACTAATCAGCTAATTTATAAAGGTTTCTCACTATTATTCACAGAGAAAGAATTCCGGAGTGCTCTGGCGTGGAGTGAGATGGAGCCCACCGAGTGGAGGGAGCGGGCATTTTGCCTAAAGCAGGGCATGTTCAAAACCCACTGGGGTGGGTTAAAACCTCGGCGTCTCCTCAGCCTGACTGGTTTTGTGCTGCTGAGGGACAGAACCAGCCCTGCTCGTGCTCTTTCAGCAAAGGAGCTGCTCTGACTGCTTTTCTTCTGGACAAGAGGCGGGAGAGCAGAAGTTCTCCTCTGTTTTGAGCTGGCAAAGGGAGATTTATTTGCCCAGAACTCAACAGCTCTATTTAACCTTCTCCTAAACACTGCCCGGGCAGCTCAGACAATTCAAGTGGTGAAACGATACAGTCTAATGAATGCCCAGGGTGGAACACCACTGCTGCTTCCCTCTCCTTTGAAAGATTGCTCAGCCCAGTGAGACAAATGTCAATAAAAGGATATTTAAGTTGGGAAGGGAGGGGAGAAGGAGGGGAAGGATGCCCAACCCGCAGCTCTACCTAGCTCTCCTTTCTTTCCCCATTCCCTTCCCCTCCGATGTCCTTGTGCATCTCCAGCAGCAATATCACACTGCTGCTATTCCAGCCAGGATGGATATTTGAACAGCCTTGGATCAATATTTGTGCAAAGGGAAAGCTCGTGCATCACAGGGCTACAAATTAACCTCTTGTCCCATATCCACACTGGCACATGGGGCCCACAAGAGCAGTGGATTCCCCAGGGAAAAGTGGGACACATGTCTCACAACACAGGGAAAGGAGAAAGAGTAATAATAGATCCAACCCCAGCTCACACACTTTTTTACATTTCTCCCTCAGGTTTGAGGTGGGGGAAATAGCTTTTCTTAATTAGCATCCTAACCTTTTCTACACAGGTTCAAGGGTGTCTTGGCAGGCTTGGGAAGTGGTGTGAAAGCAGCACTGAGTAACAGCAGCAGAATTAGTCAGGTGTAAAAGGATCTTGCTTTTTCCTTCTGGGGACATGATTAGGGCACCAATAATGAGAAACATGAAGAACATCCAAGGTTGCAGAAACCTGGTTTTTTCCTTATTAAAAGGAAGCATTATCTCAGAATTGCATGCTCAGGAGTGGAAAATATTTCTCACAGCAGAAAATCATTGATCCCAAAGTCCTGCCTGAGCTGTCGTGGCTGTCACCAGCTGCACCTGAGTTTGGCCCATTGGCAGATGTCAGGTGTGTCCACATTGCCTACAGAATAAGTCCATGGCGAAACCAATCCTTGCTCCTCAAGGCTGGGCTTCCTTCCCCACCTACACTTCTACAGACACGTGAACCAACAAAACAGCTTTGCCTTGGACTATTCAGCCCACACTCCACACAATCCCAGCTGGGTTCCCCAGCAGCCTGGTTCACAAATTCTGAAAGATATTTGCAAAACTCCTCCAATGTTGTTTCCCTTTCTGAATCACCCTTCCTGTCTCAAAGCAGTGATGGATCAACCATTGTGCCAGATTTGCTGTCCCACTTCTAGACAGCTCTCAGAAGACTGTATTAGTTTCCTGTGTTGGATTTCCACCCAGCCTTGCTCTGACAACCTTCTAAAGAGGAGCTGGAGGTTTTCCTCACAGCTCCTTTCCACACCATCACAACTTTTACCTCAGTTGGACACAGCCAATGTCTGGATCCATGCAATTACCCTTTCCTTTTCCAGCCTTGCAGCACAACAGTGGGACAGCAAGGGCTTGGATTGTGGCTGCTCACCACGTGGAAACAAAGGAATTGCCAAATTCACCCCAGGAGGAAAACAAGCAAAGACATTTATACAAAGAGAAGGGCTTTTGGCTTCTCTAGTCTGAAGGGCCAGACACTTGATGACGCTTGCCCCTGCTTTTTCCTCACATCATTTGCCATATTTAGCCTCCTTTCATCCTGCCTTGCCATCACACTGAGCAAAGAGGGAATGGCACTTGCCCAGTGAGGGAATAGACAAGATGAATTTGCTCACTGAATAATGAAATGTGCTTTTTCCTCCTGCTCAGCCTCTGTCTGGGTCTTGTTTCTAGTTTTCAGCAGAGAGACTCCCCTTTTCTCTACCTCTCTACCAAATCCAAGGAAACAGTTTTGTTTGGGTGGGAAATACAATTTCAGAAGAACAAAAATATTTTTGACTGTCAGAGGAATTTGCAGGCAGAAAGGTGCCAATTAATCTACATTATAGTGAAATTAGCCTGATATTAAAGTGATAGGAGGATGACAAGAGAGAGATCAGCCTCTAATGTCCTCATTAGCCAGTGGCACTCCTTGTGAGCTTTCCATCAGGAGAAGAAAGCTGTCTGGTTGCACTTCACTAGCACCTGGGTTAATGACAGATAAAGAGGCAGGGAGATGGGCTGTCCCCCCATCCTTCCTGCCATTCTCCTCCATGGCTCCTGGATGGAAGTTGATGTTTCCCTTGTGTCCTGTCGGTCCTCTATTTGTAATGTCAAGACAGGTGGAACACAATGCATTTTTCCAAACAATACGTGCGAGTGGTGTTTTCCCTGGAGCCCAGGATAATTTGAGTAATGCTGAGCTACAGTGGGACCCCTGCTACTCCTGGCACATGTAGATGGAGTGGAGCTACACTGAGGAAATCTCCCCCGAGACCCTCACAGACTCTTCCTGCTCCCCTACAACTCCCTGTGTCCTCCTTTTGTCCTTGGCTTTCACAAGATTTTTGCCCTCACTCCATCCTGTGTTGATTTTTCACCCCTCTGCTTGCTGGCAGCTGCTCAGCTCCCTGAGCAACCCTTCTGATTCTCTCCTCTCCTTCTGCCAGCCCTGGCTGTTTATTTTATTGTTAAACTTTGGGTTTCGTTTCTGGGGTTTTTTTAACATTTTTTCGACCCACTGATGTCAGGTCAGATTATCTGTCAGCACAACATCAGGTTGCCAGTAGATGAAGGACAACTCACAGGGAAGACAACAAGGAGAAAAATCATCACCAGCATAACAAAACCACAAAAGTACCCCCCAAAAAATTGAGACTTTCCCAGAGAGGATGCAGAATTGCTCAAGGGTCTCCCTCCAAAAATGCCACTGGCCTGCAAGGTAGTAGGATTCAGACACATGGCAGTAGAGATAGGAACAACTTCAGTGGGAGTTGGGCATTATCTATGGAGGGGCAGGGCACATCTGCTTGAAGACATTAATTATGCACAAAACCAGGCACAGGGACAGCTTGGAGGTAAAGATGGAAACGGCTTTGATTTGTACTTCTGAAAGGGCCCTCCAATGTCAGCTGGAAGGGGAACACAGAATTATGGAATATCCTGAGTTGGAAGGGACACACAAGGATCATTGAATTCAGCTCCTGGCCCTGCACAGGACATGCTCTTCATGGGAACACATGCAGCAGGGATAGGATGGAAGGATACACATGGACCTCTGCTGGGGACTGCAAGTTGCTGGCAGGTTATGTATGAGCAGATCTAAACCTATCCTTTGTTTCCTACCTTTTCCCTGAGTATCCTCACTTGGCCTTGACTGACGACACATTCCCAGATCAGCACACCTTTCATAGGAGAGCCAGCCTCCCTTGGCAGCAGGGAGAGATGCAGGGTCTGAAATAGCGCTGCCAGCACTGCTGCCTTCCCCAGGCAATGCATCCTCCCTGCAACCCCACAGTTAGAGGAGACAGAGCCTGGGTAGTGCCAGGAAAGGAGATCTTCCCAGTGGAAACCTGCCGAAGAGGGACAGCGCATGAAACATGGGGTCTCTTCCCACCAAGACGTGTGTTAGTGGATTGGAAGCGCAGCACTGTAAAGCAGCAGGAAAGCTAAGAAGTGACAGCTGCCCAGAGAAACTATGGCTAAAATCCAGTTCTACTGAACGTTTAAAAGTCCTTATGGATCGTTTAGGGGTGAAGATGAGCTCCAGCAGGAGCCATCATTAGAGATGGGTTCTGCTACACAGGGAGCAGCCAGGCAGGTCTGTGCCACATACCACTCTGAAGAGCAGAGCCATGCATGGAGCCTACAACCTGAAGCTTTGCAGGAATGGCTGTCCTGCATTTGAGCACTCCTGGGAAGCCTTGCTGGTGCATGTCATTCTTCTTCGGGAAGGAAGAGACTCTGCACAGTCACTGGGAACAAGCATATGAGGTAAAGCCAGGGGAGGTTACTACAGCTAAAAGGGGTTTTTGAACCTACAGGCTATATGTTTTTTTCCTCTCTGAAAGTCACAGAAGACCTTTCCAGAGCCAAATGTTTCACACATCAGTACCTCCTCCAGTCATTTGTCTCCAAATTTACTCCACAACTGCACTGCACAGTCCCTCTTTCACAACCACCCCCACTTTATGGACTGCCATAAGCAGGGGGACAGGCACCAGAGCCATGAGCATTGGGCACCCAGCCAAAACGATGGGCCACCTTTTCCTGCATCCTGGAAAGAGCAGCTGGAGAGCGGAGAGAAAGCGGCTTTGTGATTAAACAGCATCACAACACAGCAGGTCCTGCAACACGAGCCCTGAGACAGCTCGTTTGGCGGCCCTTGCCCCTGGATTGAATCTGCTGGAGGCTTGGGGTGCTTTAGCAGCACCTCTTTTCCCAGATCCAACAGCACAGGTCAGCCTGCACCAGGACGTGAGCAACAAAGCTTTGCTTTCGGCTCCTTCCCAATCCCAGTGTCCTGGTACCGCCCCATGCTGGTCTGCCGCCCCTTCCCTCCCTCCCACGTGCTCCCCCCACGTGCTCCCCCCACCTCCTTCCCTTGTTCCTTTTAATTAGCAACTTTTTCTTTGTTCCCTTTAATTAAGCGGGGTGGTGGCAGGCGAGGGGAGGGCAAAGCTGCTGTCAGCCAGATGAGTTATTTTCACCAAGCGTGAGATCAAAGGCCGGGAGCTCCCAGCTCGTCCTTAATTTGGGCAGCGTCTTTGGGCAAAAGCTTCTCTTCTTTGTGGTTTCTCCATGGACGCAGTTAGGCGGGAAAGGGAGGGCTGAAACCCGGGAGGGGGAGCTAAAAGAAGGACTTTGGCTTGTCTCCTGTAGGGAAGAACTCGAAGAGGAATTTGGGTGGCACCCAGACTCAGCGTGTGGGCACATTGGGCAGGTTTGCTGATGCCCAGGTGTAAAACCTGATGGTCCAGACACTCCCCCTGGGGAGAGGGACAGGACCAGATTTGATGTGGATGAGGCCTGCAGCTCTGCCAGTGCTTTAATGGAGAGAGAGCGCTAATTAGGGTAAAGTAAAGGCAAATTTGGGAAAACAAACCACTCAGGGATTTGAGAAAGAGAGGCCTTAGCTGAAGGTATGAGCAAAGGACCGTGGTGTAATGTCGTTTTTTTAAGCACTCTAGCAGTGTGTCTCTTTTGAGGGGCAGAACATATTCTGGGGTCCCAAAGCTTCCAAGACATGTAGCCCTCATTTACTTTTTAATTTGCGTCTAGCACCACAATACTACAGGACTGGACATTTCCTCATCCTGAGCTCAGCAAACCGTTACCTCACTCCAGGGATTTATACCTTAGAGCTGGACTCTCTGTAATCGTATCTCTTTAGGTCTGTGATGTTCTTATTTTCAAAGCTTTATCCTGTTATTAAAAATGCTTTAGAGCCTCTCTGTCTCACAAGCCACATTGTATTTTTGGTCCTTATCACTCCTGCATATCTGTAGAACATCCCAAATTTTTCACATATGATTTTAATAACTTTTTGGTGCTTTTGGGGGGTAAAATAGGTCAATTTCAGGCTGGAAGAGAAAGCCCCAGTGCTCTACCCCATGCAGCATCATCCTGAAAGTGTGGCAAAGTGGAGTGTACGAGTAAATGCAAACTTTGAAAACTCCTCCTGGCCAGCTCATATCTAAAATTAAAGAAAACGAACAAACTCATAATCTAAGATTATGATCCAGAGTGTTGTCTTATAACTGGGCATCAGAAGGCAGAGGGCTGTTAATTCACTTTCTATTGACGAAACAAAGCACATGGAGAGGAACCTTGCTAATCTCTTTTGTGCTAATCAGCACACATTATTAATTTGCTGGAAAGCAAAAAAAAAAAGGTCCTCTACTTCCCACTGAAACTCAGGTTTAATGGGGCTGGAGCGTGGTTTCACATTGCCCAGGCTTCATTCTTTAGATGACATATGTTGCAGTGAATTTCCTAGTACATTATGAAGCTTCAGCATAAATAATTCAAGCTAAACTCCAGTTGTTAAAATAAACGAGCAAAGTATCTTTGGTGAATAATTATTCTTCCTTCCTCCTGCCTCCCCCTCCCTGTCAAAAGTACAAGTACATGTGGCACAACCCAGGAAAATGTTTTAGCGTGACCCAGGGCATCCTGGAATGTTTTAGCTGGCACAGGGGGCATCAGGATGCTTGGGTTCACTGGAAGTGCCTGCTTGGCCTCAGGGAAGCTGGGAGGTCTCAGTAACCTAATCCAGAAAAACCTCAAAAAACTTCAAGGATTCAATGTCTGACGAATTCCCAGTTAACCAGCAGATTTTTGTGACTCGAGTTTTCACTGGGATGAGGTTCAAGTTCTGGCTTGCCAGTTTAAAAAGTTTAAATAAATGGTAATAATCACATTCCCTGGGTCCTTTCAGATGGACACCACTTACACAGGGACACTGGGACACCCAGTGCACCCAGTGTCCATGGCTGGGTCCTGCCTGGCCCCCTCTGGTGTTTTCCTCCTGCAGCCATTTGGGAAATAACATACTTCCTTTAAGGAAAGGAAATTTCCTTGTAGACTTCCTCTCTTGAAGACTTCCTTGAAGACTTCCGCTCAGGAGGGGGCTTTATTTTATTCCTCCGAGTAAGGCCCCACTTGCTCACAGTGCCCAAGTCACAGCCCTGGGTGGCACTGACCCTGGGTGCCCTTTCACAGGGTGAAGGGCTGCCACCGTGCTGTGCCCATCCAAGGATTGTGGTACCAGAGGACTCATCGAGGAAGAACCATCACTTTGCTTTCCCAATGTCTTCCCTTGCTCCTCTCCCTTTCCTCAGCCCTGTCATCCCTGATTAGGAGCAGGGCAGTGCCGGGTGCTCTCAGACTGCTCCTGGCACCAGAATACTGTATCATGAGGCACCCCCAGGCTGCCACTTTCCTCCTGCCCCGGGAGCCAGGCAGGAATGCATATCTGCAGGCACAGTTCTGCTGGACAATAAACATCTTCCCCTCTCCCAAAGCTGCCATGGGCACAGCCTTCGGCCACCAGGATGAGGTGCGGGGACCAAGACAATGCAATACATCTGCCAGCAGAGCTGGACAGATGGAAAAACCCAGGCACTAAATAAACCCCATGGACGTTTCACGACCAGCCATGAAAAGTATTTCATTTAACAGCTCAGAGCTATTTCTGGAAATCACTTAACTCATTTAATTTTTCCCTGCATCTCCTTTTTTCCCTCTTTTCCCCCCACTCGGTCACTAGAGCTGCTCACACACCAGATCATTCTGCCAGAGGAGAATGATCCTCCTGCTGCCTGGTGCCCACCTGAAGTCAGAGGTGCCTGTAACAACATCCTATTCCGTCACTGCAGGAAAGTGGGATGCTGTGAGAGCCCAAGCTAGCTGGGCATGGAAGGATGGACATCCAGGTGAGAGAAAAACTAACTTCCCCAATTAAAAAGAAAATGGAAATTCAAAAAAGGACAGGGAAGCAGAAATAGAGGAGCCTCTGAGCAATACTGGGGAGTGCTTTCCACGCCTCACTACATCCATCTTTCTTCCAGGATCAGAAACTCTCTAGGAGAAAAACCAAGCTACCACAAACACCAGTTTTTACTCCTACAAATGCTCTTCACATTCCCCACGACAGCCCTACAGAGCAGGGTGGAGCAAGAGAAGATGGAGCATTGACCCAGGACGGGGGGATGGGGCACTGGAGAAGCACTCACTGAGGCAGTCACAGAACTGGAACGCTGGCTGGAGAAGGAGAGTGGAAATTCCCATCAGGAGAAAGTGAACGTGATGGATGGCACTCCCATCACCCATCCCCACAGCTCACCTCCTACCATCTCTCTTCGCTTATTTCTTTCTCCTTGTCCTTTGTTTTTCTAAGGGAGGGTGGGTTTTAACCATTCTTTTGGTGACTAAAACTATTCTTCCCCTTTTTGGGAACAGAAGCATCGAGAGGGACCCAGTCTAAATCAAGGCCAAACACAGCACTGCCCATCCCCACCCTCCAGCTCGTGCTTTGCCTCCACAGAGGTGCACAACCCAAAATCCAGCCTGAAGATGTCCCTAAACCTCGCCTGCTCAGCAGGTGAGGGGCTGGAGCGGGGGGGGGTCCTGCCACATCTCCCAGCTCCCACAAGGTGGCAGGTCTCCATAATTGTTTTATCCCAATCAGAAGCCCACCAGCAGCAGCCGTGGCTTGCCTGCTCTGCCTAGAGGGGAGCTGAGTCCCAGCGAGTTGTTTTCCTTGAAAAATATGGTTCTTTTGCACATGTAAACTGTGATTTTTATGAGACGAATATGCCTGTATAAATTTTATTAAAAAGCAGCACAAAAAAACTAGGACAAGGCACGGCCAAATCCTGGTTCCTTGTGCACCCTGGGTGATTGCAGAGTTCAGAGCAGACACATGGCGAAGCAGGAGGATGCCAGCGAGGCAGAAACCCAGGAGGGAGCAGACAGGTTGTTCAACAAGGTTCAGAAGGTGGGGAGGAGATTTAGAGATTAGGCCAGATCAAAAGGATAATTATTTTTGTTACATTTCCCTATCTGCATCACTCCCCTGGTTCTGCAAGCAGCCGGGCTGATTTTTGAGTTTCCAAGCATGCCTGATGTAAGGAACATGTTTCTAAAGCCTCAGCAATAAATTCCAACCTTTCATCAGGCTTGCCTGCTGTGTGTTCAGGAGCAGGAGAGGCAAACCCCATGAGACCTGGAGACTTAGTTTCCAAAATCTGGAAGGTTTAGGCTGTAAATGTTACCCTTGACACCTCCAAGGTATCAAGGAGCATCAGTGCAGATGCACAGAATCCCCCCAAAAATGAAGTGGCTATATTTGGTCAGAATTTGGTACCTCAATTTGGCTACCAATGTCACCAGGATTCGACTTGCTGGTTCCCTACTTGAACTAAGGAAAAGCCACTCCTCCCGTATAAACCATCGCTGGTTGTCCCAGGATGCACTAACGCCCTCACTCACATCCAGTCACCAAATCCCAAGCCATAAACAAGGGTGAGAAGCAGAGGCAGGATTTGCCTCCCCACTCACCTGAAAGCCTGTGGTAGATGGCCCAGATAGGATTCTGGTTGCTCATCCTTCCCAGAAAGCCGCTCCCAAAGCAAACCCCTGCCACTCGCAGCCCTTTGTGCCAGGCAGGCAGTTCGCCCAGGAGTCACAGTCTC
>VZTI01002404.1:111710-172795 GCA_013397865.1 Struthidea cinerea | reverse complement strand
GGGGGGGGGGGGGGGTGACAGGCAGAGGGGGTACCCACAGTCCTCCCAGTCCAAATTCCATGACACACAGCACCTGTGTTGAGCCAGGGAAGCACAGAATGGCTGGAAGTGCTCAGCACAAACATGTCTCTCCTGAAAGAGAGAAGGGGGAAGCTGGATGCACAAAGCAGCTGCAAGTCCAGCCTTTCCCAGGGCTCCTCTTTCCCTGCTAACTGGGGAAGGAGCACTGTCCCAGCATGACTTACTCATGGCAAGCAAGCTGGCAGGAGCACATGGCCTCGCCATCCACAGCAAGCTGTCTGAAGTGCCACCCTCAGCTAAGGAACCCTCTTCAGGAGGAGGATTTCCCAGTGGTGAGCTGCAGATCCTCCCCCAAGAAGGCATGATCGACATCAGAGCACTTTGGAGGACCTTGGCCACATGTCCCACCTCTCGAGCACCTGCAAACTGTGGGTGAATTGGGTGCTTGGTATGGATGAACATCAACGTGTGGGTGTGCAGAAGCCCTCCCCACAAAGAACCAGCTTCCCACTCCTTCATGAGCCACCAGCCCTGTGTCAACACCACATACCTGGTCCCCAGGAACCCCTGGCCATCAGGACCCTTCTCTTCCATGGAAAAAGAGGCCTCCCCAGGAGGAATAGGATGCTCACAACTTGGACAAAGCTTCCTCTTGCTAAGGCCAACTATGTGACCACAGACCTTGGTGATTTCCCCAACAGCTTTTGGGGCTCCCCATCCCTCTCCTGCCACCACCAGAGCCAGCTGTCTGCTCCCAATTCCATATCAATACCACGCTTAATTTACAGGGCAATAAAAGTTAATTAATGCCATAGCTACAAAACCATTACAATGTAATTATTGTTTAATTGGATTATAAGTTTTGCAATTTCCGACAAATATGTAATAAACCAGAATATATTTACAAAGTGATGAATTGCTGCGGTGTTAAGCACCCAGAATAGCATTGGGATGGGGGATGCATTTCCTTGGCTTGGTTAGGAACCCTTCCATGTGCTGACCATGGATCAGCATCACCTCCTGCTGCAGCCCTGACACAGCTTCCCGACTCTGCTGGCATGGAGAAACACCAGCAGGCCTCTAAAGACATTGGTTCCCGAGAAGCTGCTTTTGGGAGAGCAAAAGGGAAAAAGAATAAATGGAAAAAACTCCCAAGCAGCAGAGTATCAATCCAGGACACTGCTGTCCCAGCTGCCCTTTCCTGTTGGATGAGCTTCATCATCCTTCCATGAGTGTCTCACCATGCCCCTGCACCCAGAGAGCTTTGGGAATGCACAGGGCAGCTCCTCAGAGCAGCACCGGGGCTAGGGATGACTTTAGTGGTATCAGAGGATGATATAATTCCCTCTTGGCAAGGCTGCTGGGATTTGGTGAGTGGGAGAGGGCATCCACGCAGCAGAACCGAGCCCACTGGGCATTCCTGAAAGCAGAAGGGACCAAGTATATGGAGCTCCAGCAGCTTGGAAAGCCCAAATTCTGCCCCAGAGGTCTTAGTGCACCCCAGACAAGCTCCAGGTCATCAAGCTCCTGGAGCAGGAGAATCCCTGCACAGCAACCCAGGCAGCAGCAATCAGTGGCTCAGTGCTCTTGAGAGCAGCGAATTAAAAAGAAAAAAAGAGGGTTTTATGATTAATATTGCTGCTGGGATAATTACTGTTATTACTACTATTATTACTGTTTGGATAGGGGCTTGTCATGGTTCATTTGGGGAGGAAAAAGTCACAGCCTGCTCATGGGAAAATGGGTGAAACATGCTGAAGGCCATTCATTGCATGACTCAGGGCCAAATAACTCTCTTTTTTTTCTGCCATGAAATATTATGGGCTGCCTAATAGGCAGCCAGAGCCTTTTTGGCTTCCCACACACACCTCCCCAAAATTCCCTGCTCCACACACAGCCCATCTGACCCATGGAGCAAGGCCTCATCCTGCTCCTGAGGCTGCTACAGTTAAAAGGAACTGCTATAAAAAATGCAACGGAGCGCTTTTCCAGCAGAAAACGCAGCTGCTTTGAGTTCCCGGCAATTAAAAGTTTGACTGGAGTGGGGGAAGGGAACCATTTGGATTTCTCTCACGCTCGCTTTGTTTACTTTTATAAGCTCTTTGTAACAATTTCAGGTTGTTGCATTGTTATGTAAACAAGTTGCCTCTGCATCTGACTTCTTATTTTATGGGAAATTCTCAGCTTTCTGCCCCTGAGTTAAAATAAATAATAAATCAACCAACAACCTGGAAACAGCATGAATATTCCAATCCCAGCTCCCAGTCCAGCTGTATTGAACTGGATGAAGTGGACATCATCCCAGCCACTTTCATGTGGCAGCTCCTCCACCACCTGAATTATCTCTTTGTGACATTTTCAGCTCTGAAAGAGCAGTGCAGGGATTTGGGATGTTGCTTTTGTGAATGGTATTTAAAGCTTCTTCTCATAACTCTGACCTGATTTACCCTTTAACGTAACAAATCAATCTTCCCTTTAAATTGTTTAGCTTCTGGTCAAACACGGGCAGTCTTACTGATGTAAATATTATGTTTGCTCACTTTATAAGCCGGCACGCTCCTGCTGCCCTGGCTGCGCTATAGGATTACTATAGGATCCTCATACAAAGAGGCAGAGGGATGAAAACATTCCGCCCGCGCTCCAGGCCAGATGCTCTCCCAGGGCATAGGGTGGCACCACAAGGCTCAAAGCTGAGTACATGTGGGAAAGGGGTCACAAACCAGGCAAACTTCAGCTGATCTTAGCCAAACAAAGCACCTGCGTTTGCGTTGCAACATCTCCTGTACCACCAGCTGCTCCCTGTTTTCCAGAGACTGCTCACAGTGAGGGTTTAAGGAGAGTGCTGCTACTGAAAACAGCTTTTTTTCCTCTCTCTCCAAACTCACTGCTTTGGGCACAACTACACAACTAAAAACTTTCTCCCTCAGTTTTCCAGCTCCAGTTTACGGGCCAGTGACCAAAAATTAAGCTCTGAGCACAGAAGCATTCCTTTTATCCAAGAACATCTAATAATATTTAATCCTGCTAAGCTCCCAAACACGCTGATACCTTCTAGCAATGAGAGCTGAGGCTTAATTAACAGAGGTTAATTAATAAGCCAGGGAGTGGGAGAAGGGGGGAGGGGCAGCTTCACAAGGGAACCTAGTTACCTCTCCTACACCTCAGTAACCTCCCAATGCACTGCTGTGACTTTGTTTTCAGATGGCTTCTAAACTCTTGCTCTACCTCGACTCAGAGAGCCCAAAGTAAAGGACTGGGGTGTGGATGCTTGGCTGCTGCAAAGTCCATCCCAGGCAAGTGTTCCCTGCTGTCCCTCAGGAGCCCATGGGATGTTTGAAAAGGAAGTGAGCTGAAGAGGGGGAAGCAGCAGGGCTTTCTGCAGGAGCCAAACCCGGAGCTATTACGGGTGTTTTACTAGCTTTATTCTTCCCATTTTCTGTCTGGAGAGACACAGCTGATGGGCCAGCTCAGCACGCTGCCAGTGCCAACCCCTGCTTCCCCAGAAGAAAGCTTTTCCAGACTGGAAAAAGCCACGTGCCAGCCTCATCATGAAGCCCTTCACTCAGCTCTGTTAATCCCCAGGACACCTGGCCCCGCCCCTGGGACATCCCCATCACCTGGGGTTACCCATTCCCTGGGCTGGAGCAGCAGTGGCCATATGCCAGGAGCCAATTCTGCTCCATGGGCAAACAGAGCTTATTGTCCCAGCTCTGTTTGCTTTAATAAGATAATGAAAAGCTAGGTTTGTGCCAGGGAACAATGACAAAATGCCACATTGCCACCCTGCCAAAGCGCTAGCTCCCTGGTTTTCCAGAGGCTGTCCTTTCCGCCCTGCCCAGGACCGAATCCTGGGGTTCTGCTGGGGGCAGGCAGTCACCAAACACGACATTGCAAAACTCAGGTCTGCAACTACCCTTTTACAGGTGTTTTTCCAGGGAATATACAGCTAGCAGGCAAAATCTTAAGTTCAAACACCAACTTAGCATTGCCAGAAAAGCATATATTATGTTGAAGGCACAGAATATCCCATTTTATCACTCAGATATGTATTTCCTATCAAAAGATGAGCATGAAAGCCTGGAGAGCAACATAGACCTAGAAGAGGACAGCATTGAAACCATCACCCAGAAGCATTACTCCCAAACACAGGTCCCTGCCCCGAAGCTGAGATGAAAGTGGATGAAAAGAAATACTACTTTGTAATAAATAAATCAGGAAAAAAAGCAGGAGAAGTAGGAGGCAGGAGAAGGGCTGGGGAAGGTGTAGGACATGGGCTGTGCTTTAGTGGTGTGGTCTCCACACTAGTAGGCAGGTAGTTGGCATCAAGGCCAGCTCTTTCCTAAACTTCCCATTCTCGCAGTTCCTTCCTCCAGAGCCTTTTTAAAGTAAGGAAAAAAGCATGGAAAGAAGAGGAAAAAAAGAGCAGACAAATCACTTTTTTTTCCCTCCCCCAAATAATTACTGGGTTTTTTTGGCAAAGAGCAGGTAAGGAATACTGCAGTGTTTGTCATCATTAGGTTAGAGAGGCTGCCAAGCTGTAATAGCATTACAGCTGCAGGCATTGTGGGTAATGCCATGCAAATTGCTCCAAAGGCATTGGAAAGCAAGGCCACCATCGGCCGAGCAATGTGAAAAGGACACTCGCAAGCACTCTTTCCAATGCAATTTTTGTACTCTGCTTTTTGGGACACTCTTGCAGAAGCTGGCAGATAAAGCTCCCTAGGTTGCGGGTCCACCCAGGGCTGTAACCATGTATGGATTCCTGCATCCTTTAGTAGATCCCAGTAGCATCAATGACTTCAGCAAAGCTCTGGGGGCAAGTGGGGCTGCTCTGCCATCACTTCCTCCTCCAAGTTCACCCCTTGGTTTCTCTCCAGACCCCCTGAAAGCTGCAGAGCACTTGGATGAACCAAGTGTGAAATAGTTGGAGGGAAAGGTAGGACATGGGCCATGCTTCTTTCACTCAGAGTGATGCCAGCAGCAAGGAAAAAGGGGTGAAGCTGCTCATCCACAGCCCAAATGGCACCTCTGACATCAGACTTGTCTGTCAGAGCTCCAAAGGCACCGTCTCTGTCTCCCACTCTCCCAACATCACCACCTATTTCTGTCTTCTAAGAGGTCTCTCCCTCTCTACTCGCACCCTTGATCCAGCAGGAATAAAACCCCCCATCTAATCCCACTCTCTCCAGCCCCTAGAGTGACCTGAGAATGCCTTCTGCTGAGTTCAAGGGTCTCTTCATCAAGGACTGCAGCAGCAGCTCATTTTTTCCTCTGTCTTTTGTTTCCCCATGCAATTAAGTGCAGCTTCCTAATTGGAGTGCTGTGAACTATTTATAGCTTTATAATGACCATTTACTACAGCAACACTTAGATATTGGATAGGAAAAAAAAAAGTCAGTAGCCTGGATGGTGAACAAACCACATGCATCAGAGAAGGACTTCTCCAAGGAAAGGTCAGCAGCTTGGGAAGGCAAAGCAGGGAGAGGCAGCAATGAGAAAGAAATGCTGTTATTCCCTTTTCCACTGCTGAGGAGCGGAGGGATGGATCTCCATGCTCCATGTTCATGAAGCACCAAGATAAGAGCATTTCTCTATCCAGTCCTATACCTGTGGTTTATGGGCAAGGCCAGGTTTTAGGGCTAAGAATGCACATGGCAGCCCTGCCTTGTGGGGAGCACGTAGAACCCAACAGATGTTTTACCAGATTATCCCAGTTCGTTCACTAGTTGAACACATCCCATGTGTTTCAGGAACTATTCCTTTTCACTGTGTCCATATGTTGTTTGCAAGATGATTAATCACAGTCTGAGCTGTAAGATCTGATGGCTTTTCTGTGTTTTAATCACTGAAAGAAGGTGGCCCTGCCCCTGGCAGGGGGTTGGAACAAGATGATCTTTAGGGTCCCTTCCAACCCAAATCATTCCAAGAATCTGTGAAAGACCATTTATATGTATGTAAGAAATCAGGACTGGAGACCACAGAGCTCTTCAGGAACAGCAGCTTTCCAATAGTGTGACATGATTTTTTCCAAGAAGATGTTTCCAGTCATACTGCTGTGAACAAAAACCTCTTGCAAAAAGGAGGGATGTGACAGCACTGGGGGAATCTCATTTATTGTAGATGTTTTCCTCCATCTCCTGACAAGAGCTCTCAGAAGGAGCCAAACTATGATTGATCTTCACCTTTGTGATCCTGATTTCCTGATTCTGAACTACCTGGTTTAACCTTGCATGAACAGCAACTTCCATAAAATTAGGTAAAAACAATCAGAATCTGTGTTTTCCCAGCAAATGCTGTGAATTTGAGGTGTTGTTTGTCTTTTTTTTAACTCATTGTGTTTTTAAGGCAGTTGGAATCAAGAGGAGACTCCTCGACAGATGAAGAGAGGCTGGCCCTACCCAAATTGACAGCACCACTTTAATAGGATCTCCCTTGGAATCATTAATAAGGAGCTTGAGAAATTGGTATGCCAGGGCTGCAAATATTCATGGAGAACGAGGAGTTGCATCAAGAGCCCTTTGTATACTAACTTTTGATGGATAGTTGGAGACAAGGATGGATATGAAGTGCTGTCTTATCAAGAGGAAAAATGTCTCAGTGCTTGAAGAGCCCACAGTCCCCTCACCTCTCTCCACATCTGCCATACGGACAAGTCAAAGGGAAGGCGATCCAGACTGCCCTCTTCCCAGGCTTCAAGCAGAGTAATAGATATCCCTTTTTCAGCAACACACGGACTCTTCCTCTTACCGCTCCAGTTTTTTAGTGGTGGGAAGCCCGGCCATGCTGCTGGAGACTTCATAGGAGGGGATGCTCACGTGGCAGGAGGGGGCTCAGCTGGAGGTCACCTGCCTGCCTTACTGCTCCCTGCTCCAACAAAGGGTCCGTCTCCAGCTTCAAAGGCATGTCCTGAAACTCTCTGGAACAGGAGACTCATTTTTCATGCTGAACAAAATGAAAATCCCACTGTTACCTCATTTACATCTCAATGCTGGTAAGTTATAGATGGCTATTATTTATAGACATGTAAGACATCCATTTCTTATTCTGTGGGATACAGTAAGAAAAAAAATACCCATCCTTCTGTTCACCTTTTCTGGATTGTTTCTTTTTTTTGTTTCCTTTTTTTATCCTTTGCTCAAGTTTGACTGTTGCTGAGAATTTGCAAATAAATAAAGGAGTGAACAGCCCCATAAAAGCTGATTGTTTCCTCCTCCTGCAAAGATTGTCTTTGTGAAGAAGATTAAAAATCCTTCCATGCTGCCGAAGATAAAGGTATCCCTGGGCGAGAATAAGACATAAAAGAGGTTACTACACACATCTCTAGGCTGTGTGGACTGCTAATTTGCACTGCTGCCATCCCTGCTCGTCCATCTTTACTCTTTCTTCCCTCTTTCCACAAAAGGAAAACTTGCCTTTGCTGAAGGCAGCATTGGCAGCAGCAGTTGAGCCCTGAACAAGAATATTTGCTTTCCCAGCTGGCTGCAGGGAGACAGGCTCTATGGGACCATCCATAAAGGAAACACATCTGCTCCCAGCTGGAATGTGAGGCAGCAAGGGAGGTACACACTCTCTCCTCCCTCCATGGCACAGTTTGGTTGTAGAAGAGCTCGCACCTGAGTTGGAAATATTTTGTCACGATGAACTCACCACTTGGACTCCAAGAAGAGGTGCAATCATGGACAGAGATCCTGACCCTAAAGCTTTAGGGATAATACCATGACAGCATCTTCACCTGGCACTCACTGCTAAACCAACAACCCATGGACCCACTGAGGCTGAGTTCAGAAAGGCTCCACAGAAAGCCCAGGGGAACTCTGAAACTTCAAAAGACCTGTTCTGGGAGTTCAGGAGGTTCCTCCTAAACACATACAGGAGCAGGGCTGCCTCCTCCCAATCTCCATGGTTGGAATTAAATCAAGTACAAGAAGAAGGGAGCAGTCATTCCATGCCAAAGTGTGCCTAGCCCCATCAGGGATTTTATCCAGGGACAGTCCTGCGAGCCCAGAAGGAACCACCAAGTCCCTCCATGGTTCAGATGAAGGAAGGCCACACCACAGGGTAAACTCCAACAGACAGTGGTTTTTTCTTTCCCTCCCCTCCCAAAGTGCTTTGTCAGGATTCATTAGAAGCACAGCAGGTTCTACTGGTACCTGCGCTATCAGCAGAGTGGCTGCTTTTCTTCTTTGCTGACAATGTACATTCAGTGTAACAGATTGAAAAGGCCTCCAGATTCAAAGCCTTGTAATGACTCTCCTCTTCCTTTCTCCTTCCCTCTTTCTCTTTAATGGCTTTCACTAAAGGGACGAGGTAATTCCTTTTCCTTGCATGTTGAGCAAAGTGTGGAAGAGATTCTCTTTCTCATTTTCTCTATTCTTCAACCCCCCTGCACCAGTTCCCTGTTGCATCTTATTTCTTCTTCCCCAACATTTGGGGGTACCACCACGAACAGGCCACCAGAGATGAGGAGGCTGCTTAAATAGATTTCAATAGATGGGAGCTTGATGGACTTCATAGGGGAGGAAAAAATTCATCCATTCAGGCACAATCAGATCCTCAGCTCTTCCTTTCCAGAGCCAAGATGAAGAGCTTTTTTAGGCTGGCCCCAGGAAAACATTTATTTCTCTCTTTCCAGCCCTGCTGAGTTGAAGTAGATGGACAATGCTTTGTTTAAAAAATGCCAAGCAGGTTAAAATCCAGCCTGGCACACATTTCTTCACTGTTAAGCAGCCAAGCCCATAGTCTGACTCTAACACGATTTCCCTCTTTTTCTGAATGATGGGATTGCTTTATTAATTGCCAACCTATGAACGTGACCTTTTTGAGTAGTTTTGGAGTGTAACGGGGAAGGGGAGGAGAGCTGGAGCAGCAGTCCTCCAGAGACCCCGGGTAAGGCTGATTGATCAAAATCACTCGAATTTCCCCTATTATTACATACAAGAGTGCTCCTGGTTTGTCTCAGAGATGCAGGGAAAGAACTAAAATGGAAACAGTATCTTAGAGCAGCAGCGTCCAAGGAGGTGCTTGTATTCATATTTTTTCTCTTTTTTTGCTCTCATCTGCATCAATTTGTGATGGTTTTTGCACAAAAATCCTTTTTGGCAACCATGAGATCAATTCTTTATCCTTGCCTTGTATTTGTGCAACACACTTCAGATCACAGGGACCCCAGTGACTGATGGAAGGGTCTCTTCCTTGAGCTGAGCACGCTGAAGGTGCTTCCCGCGGGCATTGTGCAGCAAATGAGATGTGCTGGCTCCTTATCCCTACAGGTGTGGGGGACACAGAGACCAGCCAAGGCTGGGTGTAGTGAAGAGGAGCATGTTCAGATTCTCTGTAGTTAAGGCAGGAGGACAGTGGCTGACGGGGAGAACGCACATGAAGGAACATGGAAGGATGGAAAAAATAAGAGCACAAAGAAATGTACTGCTTCCCCCTTCTGAATGTCTAAACACGGTGTTCAAATCCAGAGTCCAAGAAAGATCTAAGGATCCCCAGAATTACCCTTTTCTGAATATGTCAATATCCTGTGCTGGGACTGAAAACTAGCCAGGGAACCAGAACTGTGTGAATTGTGAGATCTGGGGATTTCTCTTGCAAGAAGTTTTAATTTAATGTTTGATTCTTTTGAGAGGGAGACGGAACTTATGTCGGGCTAAGAAATGCAATACGTGCGGGTTACGAATATTCCCCGAGAAGATGGAGGATTTTCATGTTTGCTCTGCTGATTCCCTCTCTGGCCCTGTGCATATTTAATTAACACCAGCTCTCTCTCATGCAGAGGTTTTGAACATGGTCTCCTGTATCCCAGATGGATGCCCTATGAGGAAGCATTTCCTACCTGAAAAAGCTCCATAAAATGTGTACAGCCAAGCCCCCTCCCTTCCTTCACTACAGGTCATCTTGGAACACCAGTGATAGGCTGAAGCCTCAGCACAGATGAAAGACCTATCCAAATCCTCTTGCTGGAGCCCTCTGGTCATTCAAAGGCTTTCCCAAGCCATTCCTTTGATGAATGGACATAGAAACTGAAGGCAATGATACTTCTGCCGACCCCTTGCCACCTTTATTCTCCAGCACCCAAAAAGCTGGCGTGCCTTTGTCTACATTCCCATCTTTGGTAAGGTCTCCCCTTTATATTTCTTCTCTGCCACAAGCACAAACCTGTTCATTCAGTTCCCATTATCCTGGAGATGCCCCCTCAACTCCCACAACCCAGATCCAACACTGAAACCCTTCCAGACAATTCATCCAAGACTCTCCTCACTCTAAAAAAACAACTGGTAGAGATGGTGCAAAACCTCACACAGGGTAGCCATGGTTGTTAAAGCATCTAATTATGTACTTTCTCATTACTAAGCCTGATTTGATTTAAGCAGCTCCCTGGCTCGGACTCTGGGATGTAACACCATGCTCTGAATCATCCCTGTCCCATCTGCTCCTGCCTTTGCCCTTCCCCACTCGCAGGTAGGATAACACACCAAGCTAAATATTTAATGGGAGTGCTAATGGCTTTGTTAAGTAAAGTTGGGGAGAAGGGAGGAGCTTTTCCTTGGGTTAGGATGACTAAACTGGGTTTGTGCTGATGGGAAACCTATACAGCCCAGTCCTGCGCTGGTTTTGTCCTGGTGCTGTGCTCCCAGATGGGAACGCCAGGGCTATGGGCAGATGGTGCCAGGCTCACGCTCAGCACTGAATCACCACTGAACACAGCTTGCACCAGAACAGCGTTAAAGGAAGAGCTTTTGGGTTGTTCTTTTCAGGTGAAGGGATGAAGAAAAGCCTTCTTGGAATGATGCTCTGGAGCTCTCAACGAAGTCAAGGCAACTGAACCCACAACAGCAAACCCGGCCTTAGAACGCAAGAGCAATCAGGGTTGGAGCAGCACCTCCGTGGAGCTGTGCCAAAACTACTCCTTCTCACCTCGCTAGGATTTTCCCAACAGTTTGCAAATCCCGCTGATGGCAGATAAAACACCCACCAATGTTCCAGGGACAGATGGTAGTTTATGTTTATGAAAACTGCGATTTGTTTTCATGGAAACTAGTAAAAGCGGGCAAACCTGGAAAAACACAGCTCACCCTTTGGGGAAGAGCATATTTTACGGACAGCTTTGGTTGCCACCTCTGTTCTACAGCTGATGGAGCTTGGGAGATGGGAGCTCACAAAAGGTCTACCCAACTTAAGAGAGCAGCTGTGGGATCCAGAGGCCATTGACTGAAATTCAGCCTGAATTATGGAGAAGTGGAAGAGAGGTATTTCACATGACACACCAACTTTCCAGCTCGCCAGGAGAAAGAGTTCATTACTGAGCCTTTGTTATCAGAGAACAAAATCATGGGCTTGCTCCTCATGCCTGGTGGAGGAGCCTCAAGAACCACCACGGTCCATGCAGTGAGTGAGACAATAAATAAAAGACTCAGTATCAGCTTTGTGTCCTACATAGATGTAACTGACTTCATTCTCCGCATTTTTCACCAAGTAACAGGTAAAAATGGACCGTCAGGTAGATCTTCTCATGCACTGGACTTTCCCTGGGGCACTTTCACCTCTGGCTGATCTCTCTCTCCAGCTCTCCCCAACAACTGCCCCTCTGGCATGGTGTTGGTTTTGGCTGGATTAATCTCAGCCTGATCCCCTGAGAGCAAGGCCTGGGGCACAGGCAGCATAAATCCTGTTGGTTGTGGTGGCCCCAGGCCAGGAATGACGTCAGTTCCTGGAGAAGACTCATAAATTTCATCTGAGTTTCCTTCTGCTGAGTTTTCCTTTTGCTTACAGGGGATCTGTTGGGGTGTCCTGGCAAACCTGCCAGCCCAGGGTTTGGGGGGACAGACCTGCGCCTGGGAAAACCCCCTCGGGTGTATGATATCTCTATACAAATGTGTATTGGTTTCTCCCTTCCCCCCCGCGGTGCCAGGGGTGTTGGGCTGGCCCCGGGTTCTCTCCCTCCCCATTGGCTGTTGCTGTAAGTCCCGCCCCCAGTCCCCGAGACCCGGGAGAAGCAAGCAGCTTCAAGCCCAGACTGCTGCCGGGGACGAGCGAATAAACACCTCCAGCTTCCTCCAGCGTCTCCGTTCTCGCCTTCCTTTGTTTCTGGGGTCCCGGGGGGTCCAAACCAAACCTCCTGTGGACGTCGCTGTCTCACCAAAGAGAGGTCCGATAGCCAGAGAAAAGGGAAATTACAGACAGCTTGGCCGGCTTTTAAAGTGTGGTCTAAAATCTGCTATTTTGCTGGGCTAGCTCGGAATCTCACCCCCGAGCTAGCCAGCCACGGCAGGCAGAAAAAGAGACAGGGATCTGCAATACTTCATCTGTCACAACGGCTCCCAGGGACTCACATTCTGATGTCATAAATTTGTCATCACCACATCACTGACAGAAGAAGCATGAGGAGGAAGGGCTCCAGGGCTAAGCAAAGGACCTTATCTCTAACAATGCCAGTGATTCACACCAAAATGCCCCTGGGAAGCACTCCAAACCAGGGAAAGAGTCACACTTTTCAGCCCAGATTTATCTTTTCTTTTTGTTGCCAAAGTGAGTCCTGGTCAGTGTGGTGGGTTTGAACACATTGCTTCCAAGAGCAGGTGTGTGTCTCCTAATTCTGGAGGTTTGCTGACCTCCAGGGTTTATTTTGTTTCCAAAACTTCCATTCCTCCACATGACAGCTGAGCATATTTATGAGTAAAGAGAGATTTTGGAGGAAAACAGGTATGTGAGTAGGCAAGACCTCCTTTGAGGTTGCTGTGGTGCAGTACTTTAGCCTGGTGATAACCCTGTGGCTTTTTTTCCGTAATATACCTGCACAAAATAAAAGGGAAATGCTCAAAAAACTAAATCCCAGCATTTCTGGGGGCAAGGACTCTGTTATTTCTAGAGGCTGGAGTCAGCCCTGTTGAATTCCTATAGATCTTCCTCCTTACAGCCACTTGCAAACGTTGATTTTTTTGCATCTTTCCATCACTGCTCTCCCAGTACAAGAAGTAGCTTTGGGGGCAGGTGTTTGCTGGCACCATTGAGTGCCATCCTCTGGAAGGAAAGCAGGGTGGATTTGGGCCTGGTTGAGGATCCGTCTAAGAATAGTTCTCCTTGTCATGCATCCCCTGCCCTTGAACAACCTCTTCCATGAATATCCCAACACCTGGACAGTCCAGCCTGGTATCACATATCCTGCAGACTGATCCTGCTGCCTGCCTTATTTCAGTGCTGTTACTCCAGGATTTCTTGGCAGGTTGTCTAGAAATCATCAAACAGCCCCACAGGAGAGTAGATCTCAGGACAGAAAAACTAAAAAGTGTTCTATGGCACAGCCCATGATTTTCTGAGGGATATTTGGCTGCTCTCTTGTGCTGCTGCATGGTAGGAAAGGGCAGGGAGAGGACATAATTCTGCTCTAACTTGCTACATCATCAGTTTTCATTAAAATATTCTTCTGCCACATCTTTGTAATTTTTCATTTTGGAGGCAAATTTATTAAAGGTGTACTTCAGTCTGATTAAATAAGTGGCATTAGCAAATAAAGGTTTTTTTAATCTCAGCACACTGCAAAAAAAAAGGGGGGGCGGGAGAGGGGGAGAAATTGTTGTGATACAAGCAGCTATTTAATACTTTAACTGAAGTGGGGGGAAATTCCATTCTTCATAAGCTTCCATTCATTATCCTCCCCTGGCCCCACCATCACAAATCACTCTGGAGCCTTGCAGCAAAAATACCCCAAATGTAAAGCAATATAATAGCCTGTGTTTTCCAAGATAGGTAGTAATATGTTTTGCACACAAACAAACCTTCCTAGCACTCCACCAGCTCCTTCCTTACATTTCCCTGTGTGGCTCTTAACTTCTCATACTCATTTCAGGGCTATTTCCTCATCCGAGATGGCTTTGAAAATGAGGCTGAAAAGGTTTCTCAGCTTATTTTTGTTTTGATTTCTGCTAGGCAGCAAGAAAGAGTAGGCACTGTATTCTAAAATTCAGGACTTGCCTTTGCTACCTTGCCTTAATAGGGCCACTTCGCCTGTGTTTTTCCTCTCACCGTCACTCCCAAATCCATCGTAGCTAGGTATTAGGTGGAAAAAGAGAACGTTTGGCTGATTTCTTTCCCCTTAGTCCTGCTAAGGGTATTTGAGTAATTCTAGGGCTGTGAGCACATGAGCATTTTTTAAGCCATATGCCAAACATGGCTCTCCCCTTCCACAAGCTTTAAAACCAACTGTGCTAGCGGGATGTTCTGGGGCAGCCAGGGTAGGAAAAGGAAGAAGGGTTTCCAGATTCATCCAGGTTTTCTCCTTCCCTTTCGCACAAAGGGGCAGATTTTTCTTCCTCCACTTCCCCTTCCCTAAAGCCACCCTGCTCCTGCCATCCAACCACCCAGGAGGGACACTGGGGTCCTCCAGCTGGGAGCAGCTGTGGCAGCAGGAGGTGGTGCCTGGCCTTGGGGCTGAGAGGTCTTCAGGCCTTTGCTGCCAAGAGGAGGCAACACATCCATGACAAACAGGGAAAACTTGGGAAGTTTATTGGATTGAGAGCTTCCCATCTGTTTCTGCCACAGTCAGCCCTGTCTCTCCACTACCAGTAGCTGGAGACAATCAGGAAGGAAGCAGACAGACATCCAGCACCCCTCACCCACGAAGGAAAATCCCTGTGGGCTTCTCCTGATGGGAAACAGTCAAAAAGGTTTTGCACCCTCCCTTCTCTGTTCAGCAGTGACTAGGTGGAAAACTGCTGAGCCAAAGGCACGTATCCTTCCCAGAGCTTTATTCCCTCGGGCACACATGGAGGCAGGAACACACACAGCAGGTGTCTGCTGGATGTCCCCTTCAAATGCCTGTCACTGCCACAAATTCTCTCTCGGGCCACATATTTCCCCACAAGAAGCAAAACCAAACTGGGGGAACACAACCACCAAGGACTTGCATCCCTGGGGATGACAGACAGGGACACCGAGCAACAGCTGCCAAAGGTCTGCTACAAAGGGGGCTTGGTCCCTAGCCAAAATCAACTGCACCAGCTTTGCTAGCACAGTCCAAACCTCAACTTCCCTGCTTACCAACAGCAGCAGATGCAGGGCTGAGGGACTTAGGAAGCCTTGGGAAGCGCTAAGCTCATCTTTGGAAGGTAAGGCACCTCCACGTTCCTTACATGGCTTTATCCAGTGCGAAAAGCCAAACATACTTTTGAACAACACCAATGATCAGTCATCAGCTCCTTGGAAGATTTCCATAGCAGTATTTGACTACTGGATAGCGATCAAGTCAGTGAAGACTTGCCAAGTTCTGGGCACTTGGTTGGCAGAAAAAATGTTTAGTGCTTCAGGGAAGACTCGGGAAGCTTTTGATCCCTTCTAGTCCCAACATATTTAAACAAAAATAACCCTTTTCTCCCCTCTCCCTCCCAACCACCATTTCCCCACATTTAACAGTAGAGAAGGAGGCCACACGTGGTTTTGGCACATTTCAGCAGCACTATTTTTAATGGAGTTGGTCCCCAAATGTCACAAGGCTATTGTTTTCCCTGTTGGTCACACATCTGCCTGAATTTTAGGCTATTCCCTAAATGTCACATTTTCTCTGCTTCCTGCAACTCTCCCCTGTTATTGGTTATTGTCTTTCTGAGAGATAATTTTTTGTCTCGTTTCTCCCCAATTTTCTCCCACTTTGGTGCCCCCTGAAGCAAATGCTCCCTGTGCCTCTGGTTTCACCTAGTGGGGGGATAGGTAGCAGAGGGGAAAAAATACCCTGAGGGGAAAAAGATTTCAAAAAATAAAATAAGTTTTTTTTGCTGCCCTGATCTTTTCCTTTACCTTCTTCTCCCAATCTCTATTGCACAGGGATCTACTGCCAGAGCCCTGGTGAATTTTGTAATTAAAGCCACAGAATGCTCAGCTATCAGAGTTAATATTTTTTGCCACTGTTGGTCACCTTTGCCAAAATCTCACACATGAGTTGGACACATGCCTGGTTTAACCAGCTTCTTTTGGCCCCTGCTTTATCTCCACTTTCTTCACAATGATGGGATGGATGCACAATCTCTCACTTCTTGCCCTGAGCATCCTTTGCTGGCTCCCTCCCTTCCCTAGCCTACAAGTGTGTGTGTGTGTGTGTGGGGAGGAAGGAAAACCTGGACCAGTGCTGAGTTTCTCCATCTGGAAGGCACCAGAGGGGGCAGCAGCAGCTGAAGCATAAACACCCCTGCCATTTCCTTGGAAAGACTCAGGATCCAGGGGAGGATGGGGTGGGGGGAGAAATATGGAAGTAGAAAAAAACCCTGGCAACAGCAAGAAGACAAGAACTTCAGAGGTGGTCAAAAACCCTGTTGGAGTCAGTCTCAGGGAGAGTGAAGGAAGAAAATTGAGATCTTGGAGTAGGAAGCAATCTCTAGGATCATCTTTCCACTGTGGGACCAAGACACTGGATGACTGAAGGCAAAGGAGATGTGACCCATCAGAGGGGTCCCTCCCTGCCACTGTTGTACCGAGGATGGCAAGAAACAACACACGCTCGATCCAGGAAGAAATGGAATCATTTATTAATTTACAGACTCATTTTTGTATCTTAGTTCACTTGACTGACATAAGGTTATTGGTCCTTTGATCAACCACCTCCCAGGATGATTGGCTAAATCCTACAACACCCATTTCAAAATATTTCTACAGTCAGTCTCACAACAACACTTGCACCTGCAAGATAAGGGATTAGTTTACAAAAACCTCTAACTGTTTTTTCAGCCAGCCTCCATGTGAAAGCCTTGCTTTCACATGGACACTGTCAGAAAACTGGAAAATCTCTCCTCAACCAAGCTTTCAGCATCCACACCTCCCCACTAACAGCACTCCTCTCCCACACAGGACCGTCCAGGCACATAGGCAATAAGACCTGGGAGATACTTGGGTGCTCTGGTAGCAGAGGGTTCATTCAGCTCCAAGGACAGCTCCCCACGTGCCATGGACCAGGTCCCAGCATCCTCACCTGCACTGCCAGTCAGGACCATCCTGACCTGCCTCTGGCACGACAGCTCTGCCAGCTCTTTCCCAGAGAAAGAGAGAAGTGTTAATTAAAACAGCCTCATGTGTTTTTGAGCTTTTCTACACCCTTTGAGACAGGACCTTAATCTTAGTTCTCACTTCAGGTGCTGGTCAAAGGTCTGAGGTTTGGCCCTCTTGGATTATTTCATCCTTTTTCAGCAAGATTCCAGCCCAGAACCACCTGTGCCAGCCTTTTAATGAGATCTGGGCTCTGCAGGGAGAACCAGCTCCACATCAGCCAGAGTCCTGGAGAAAGACTCCGTGGAGGTTCTCCCACTGCAGAGGAATGAGTCCTCCACTGAGAGGAATGGGACAGGAAAAATCCAGGATAGGACAGCTCTATGGAAAAATGCTCTAATGCTGCCCCCTCCCCAGTGGGCTGAGCTGTAAGCAGGGCATAAACATCCTTCAGGTGTTGGCAGCATCAGCTGTGTCACACACATCTCTTGGGCACGTTCGCTCCGGTGCTTTATTCCCCCATCAGAAAAAAATACTTTGTAGAGCAGTACAAAACTGATTAGATTGAGGCAAGAGAAAGAGTGATGGAAAATGGTGAACAATAAAAACCTGGGAGCAGGCAAGAGTTTCTTGGAGGAAAATAAAAGAAAATAAACCTGATGCTTTCAAGATTAATGACTAATGACAAATAATTGTGGCTGTGGAAGAGCAACGAGAAGGCAGAATGGAAACAAGAATCAGACAGGAGAACTAGGCATTAGGTCTGATGGTGAATTTAAGGCCATTAATTCATAATTGCAGCCATTACTGCCAGGAGTTTCAAGTGAGTCCAGCAATATTAAGAGCTGCTGGATGCAGTGCCTTTCTGAAAGAATCTGGCTGTTATTTAGGGTTCTAAGTGAAGGCTGAACTGCTGTGAAAAAAGGTAAAAAAGATAATCCTTATCTCATATCATGGGTGTTTGTAGGAATCTCTGCCCTGAAGAAGGAAGGAATGATAGACAAGACACGTGCCCTCCATCCCCCTTCTCCAGGCACAAAATGAGCCACTTTGCCCATATTTATGAGCTCCTGGGCTTTTATTTCCCCCCGCATAAGGAGCAGATTCTCTGTCTTTGCCAGGTGCTTCAGAAAGCAGCAAACACCAGTCCCAGCAGCTGAACGTGCTTGTCCTCCCTCACTTCACTTTTTCAAAGGGGAAATCAAAGTATTTCATGACATCCAAAGGTCTGCTCCCAACAGCATGGGATAAAAGGCAGGGCACCAGGTGAAGGAGGGTGTTTTTTTTGTGGTTTGAACAGTGTCTATCCTTCTAAGGAGGGGGTTAATGTGCTGCCTGTATCACATCCCTGTGAATCACATCTATTTAATTTAATAAGAAAACTGACAACTCACTGTGGCCAGTAAAGCCTGTCCTGCTCTGCGTCACCAGGAGTTACAAAACGGACAGTTTTGCTCTAATCCTGGAATATTTACAGCTGGAAATGATGGAAACAGAAGGAACACAGTTAAATCTCAAGCAAGCAAGATGTGTTCCTCTCAGATCTTGCATTCACAATAGACAGAGGCACTCAAACCAGCCTGACAGGGTACACAAGACACTTGGCAGCCTGGCAAAGCTTTGTTACCCACAGAGATCAATCAAAGCAAGAGAGAGACTTGTCAGGGAAGCGTGGGATCAGCCGTTTTCTCCTAGTCTAACTATGGTCTTCTCCTCTCCACTTTATTCACTTCATCCTTTTGGTTTTTCCCTAGTGGGAACACTCACCTGAGGTTCTACAAGGCATTTTATCCACTTAACATTCCAGCTGTTTTGAAACCAGGAGGTTTCATCAGTCCCTTGCCAAGCACCTTGCAGGAGAGGAAGTGTTATCATGGCACGGGAGTCATCCCTTTCTCTTTACCAATAACTGAGTGAATGACTGACAGGAAAGCACCCTTTCCTTCATGGCCTTTAGCTTCTCCTCCAAACCTTCTCCCTCCCCTTTTAATTGGCATCCAACCCCATTATTTCCCCTGTGCTTGAAGCACATTAAAACCCACAGCTATTAAATTGTATTTGATGCACACAGAAAAACACTTTGAGTGCAACCTGAGAACCTCTGATATCACAGTGAGGAAGAAGAGGAGGGGTATTAAGGCAGGATGGCAAGACTTTTTTTCCACAGTCACTCTTTTTTTTTTTTGCTGATAATCCTATTTTTACACGTGCCTACCAGATGTTCCCCACATCACACTCAGTACAGCCAGATGGCTTCAGAATCCCTTCCCCATCGTGTATCATCAGCTCCTGATCATCTCACTGATGTGTAATGGCCCCGTCAGAGGGGAACGAGCTGCTCAGGGTAATTGTCTGCATGTTCCCAAACGTCTGCACACATGTCCCTGCGTAACTCTGCGACACGTTCCTGCTTTCAGTGCACACAATCTCTGGTGGGAGGGCAGTTCCCCCTCCGAGATGTGTTAAACACCCGGTAATTACTGCAGGAGATAAGCAGCCTGTGTCACTACAACTCAATTGCCACCACGCCCAAAGGTCACCAGTTCAGCTTTACACAGCCTGGCTTTAACAGAGTTAGATCCTGCCACAGGGTAAAGGTGGGATGGAGGGAGGAAAGGAGGGAGGGATGGAGGGAGGGAGGAAGGGATAACCAAGCTGCTTCACGCCCCAGAAAGAGGCATTTGCGATTCAGAAAAGAACTGGGACAAGACACTTTGGACTATGACCAGAATCTGGGAATGCCTGTGCAGGGTCAGAGTCCTGTCACCAGCTATGTCACCTTGTAGAGCACGTCCAGCACCTTGAGGACGTGATTTGGTACAGATCTGAGACTCACTGCAGCCTGATCTTACAGCAAAAAGAGCAATACTTAACACAAAACTATAAGAAACACCAAAATTAGGAAGGACTTTAATCAATGGCAAGGGCCAGAGAGTTCAGGACAGGTTTTTGATGCCCCAGCAAGGTGAGGAAGCAGTGGTGGGCAGAAGTACTCTTCAGCTACATTGGAGATGCAGCAAAGCCCTGAGTGCTGCCAGCTGCTGATGCAGGAGCAGGAGAGGAGGCAATTTTAGGAAGCAAATAAAATAGAAATAGCAGAGCAGATCTAAAGGGATTCTTTCTGATAGGCAAGTGACAGTATTAACAAGCTGGCAGCTCCCCTGGTGTCCCAGCTTCTGAGTCAGCCTCAGAGGAAAACTGACAGGTAGATCAGCATCAAGAAGCACATATGAAGGGAAGGAAAGGCTCATCTCTCCAAACCTCCCCATCCTATTCCTCTCCCCAACATCCAACCGAGACAATGGAGCCCAAATCCAAAGCTCTTCCCTATTCTATTTCCCTCTTGCTCCGACTGCCCTAGCAGGGCAGGTCTGGGAAGGCACAAAGCCCCAGTTCAAGTGGAGGTCAGGGATGAGGCCGTGCTTCAGAGGGCCACCGCCAGGATATGGAACAACTGGGCCCCTCTAGCAGCTGCCAGCCCCTCCAAAGGGCTCGGAGCAGGACCGGGAGCTTTGCCTATGGACAGCGAGGCCGCAGGGCAGGAGAGACAGGAGCAAGGGGAGTGGGCAAAGGGTGTCCATTGATATAATTGACTGCTCAACTAATTAAAATTCCTGGGCTGCTAATTGGGGCTGGGATCTGCCCGCTGAATGCTCCCCTCAGCAGCTCAGCCCAGAGAGAGGGGAGCCTGCATGGCAGAGAGGGATAAAAGTTTGAAAGCAGCTGGGCCCCTCATCAGGGCTGGCAGAGCCCAGAGCTGTTTCGTCTGACTGATAATAAGTCGCCAAATTACTTCTGACAAGTGAAGGGGATTGGAAATAATGGGGGTCTGTGAAAAGTCCAGGGTGCAGATGGGGGGGAATCCATGAGATAATGAGGAGGCAAAGCCCTTGCATGGCTGGCGGCTTGCCCCCTCCTGGCAAGGCAGCAGGACGGGAGCATGAGGGAACAGGGAGGAGGCTGTGTGGGACATCTGTGCAACACTCCAGTCAATATCTGGTCTGGAAAGGCTCTGCCTGATGCACAAGGAAAGCAGGAACTGCCTGGAGGGGGTCAGCCTGGAGCTCCCAGGAACACTTGGCACCCCTGGCTTGCTCAGCTCTAGTTTTTAGGAGCGGTCTTCAAAAACTTCATGCCACATCACCAAAATCCCTGTTGCTTTCCCACCTCCCACCCTAGGGTAGGTATTTTCCATGTATTGCCCAGATGTGCCAGCAGCAACTATGACACCACAGCTGCTCACCTGATCCGAATAAACTCCACATCCCTATAGGATCCAGGTGCTCCAGCTGCACTAGACATGGGAAATCAGCAATCAGACTGCAATAATTAAAGTGTTCATTTACATACCAATACCCCAGATATTCTCCACCTCATATCCCTTTCACAACGATGCAGTATCCAAATCTGGAGCACGTGTGAGTGCACAGAGCCAATTTCTTTCTACTCAGAAAAAGAAAATAGCCTATTTTTTTTCATGTCAACATGCTCTGTGTAATATCCTGTGGGTAATTTTAGTGTCTAATGCAGCATCCACAGTATCCTCACCTCCTGGGAAATCAGATGGGTGCCCTCTTTGCTTGATTTGGAGAATAAAAGTCCCTCTAATACTCTGGTGACACCTAGGAGATATAACTTGATTCTTGGAAGCATGAATATTGGAATACATTTGATCAAAACTGGAAAGAGGAGCTAGGATGCATCACTTTTGAGAGGATCACCAAGCAGTCAAAAATATCATGAAAAGAGAAAAGGCACTGGAACCAACAGCAAGTTTCTCACTTTTCCATAGGATTTCACATCTGTTTCATAACCACGGCTTTCAGGTTGTTTCTTCCAGACAAAAATGCGCAAGTTGCATGAACTTGGTCTTCCTCATGCCCAGATACAGACCTGGTGGGCCTTCTCCCCACTGACTCCAGCCTTCATTTTTCCTTGGGATGGGCTTTCCCTGGAGTAGAGCTCCCAAGGACAGCTGCATATTCCTTGCTCACACAGGCACTACACCCCACTATTTTTCAGGGAACCTGTTTCATCGCTCTCCTCCTCCCCAGATATTCTGCACTGGCAGGGACCAGAACACAGGGGCAAATAAGTCCATTTTTCATCATTTCAGTGATTATTTTGAACACAGGAAAGAGGAAAACATTACTTTAACCCATGAGTGGCGGCAGGCCAGGGAACTGTTGGATGCCACAATTTCCCAGTGCTCCTCACAGCCTGTTTTCCAGCTCCATCCAGTTGGTTTCAAAGCAGATCTCATGTTTCAGTAGCACTATGGGGACTTCAGGAGGTGCCGACATATCAGGTTTTTTCCACATCGAGTAATACAAAAGGATAAAACTCATGTTTTAGTGGAGTTTTTCCCTCCCTTTTCTTCTCTAAACTTGGATTATGGAAGGTCCAGCTGAGCTCTCAAACAGGCACTGTGCAAGTCACATTCTCAGCTTCAAAGTGTTGCAGCATTTCATGGCACTTCATTTGCTGCCTGGGTATTTTTTAAGCCAGAGATTCCCAAAGGAAAACAGAACCTGATTCCCTCTGCTTCCAGCCCTCCTCTCCCCTAAAGGCCACCCTATTCACAGCGCAAAGCCATAACCCCTAAGCTGCTATTTGCCTGTATTTCCCTGACAAAACACTACCAATTCACATTGGGTGAAGCTCTCCTGGACTCACTTAGGGGGTCTAATTCTCAGATCAGCCTCTGATTTTTCCTTTTTAGGAGCAAAATAACAAAAAAGCTTTGAAAAGGAAGCTTTCTGTAATTGCAATGGCAATGCTCCTTTCCTAGAAAGTCCTAAAAATCATTCTGTGTGTCTTAAGGTCTTTATCCCCCTCTTTTTTGTACAGCAACTCTTCAAAGCCCTGATGGATAAGTGGGGCTGAGGGCTGCCAGAGGCAGCAGCATTCCCAGGTCCTGCAAAGGAGGAGAGAGGGCATAGAGGGGAAGAGGATGGGGCTGTGGGATTGTCTGCATTTTTCTTAACAGTTTGGGGTCAAGCCTGATCCCCGGTGGGGTCAGCTCTCTTACAGTCTAACACGCCGAAGTCAAAGGAGACGGCGCTTCCGCATGGGAGCCCAGCCAAAGGGAGGCTCTGCAGCCCCTTTGAGAACACCAGGACCAGAGGCGGATGGAGAAAAGCGTAGGGAGGCAGCAGGGGGGAAGGATGCAGCGAAGCCAGACAGAAACTCACTGGGGTGGATGCGCAGGACCTGTCCCCTGCCCTGGGGGGACCCACCCACGGGCACCTCTCAGCACCAACATCCCTTCCTTTAGAGCACGAGGCTACATCCACCATCATGGGATCAGTGGGACATGGTCTGGGAGCAGACTGGCGTAAGAGGGATGTTAAGAGTCACAGTAAACACCCAAAAATTCCCTTTCATCATCTAAAGGATGGTCCTCACCAGCAAAACAACCCCACAAAAATTGAAGTCATGGTGATGCTACAGCACTTTGCAAAGTGTTGACACCTCTGATAAGAAAGAAGGGAAGAAAATGAGGAAATCTGTACAGCTGGACAATACCTAAACATGCCACGCACTACAAAGAGATCTGGGCAAAACAGCAACTGAAAGGGAGATGGAGAGAAAGGGAAGTTCTCCGTGCTGCCCAGCTCACATGGATGAAGCAGGATGCTCATGCAGCCAAAGGCAAAGAAGAGATAAAATAGGAAGATGTCAAAGTTATTTTTTTCAGAATGTAAGCTCCATTACACAAGGCGAAAGGTGCGCATTAAGTGCAATAAAAAAAGAAGCTTTTATAGAGATGAATTTGTCTGCCCCGTCCTCCTTAAACCAGAGGTTATAAATTGTGACAGATCACATATGTTTTTGGGAAGTGAAGGCAGGAAAAATCAAAGGGAATTGGGGAATAAATCAAAATTCTCTAAGCAAAAGGCTTGGGAGACACACTTACATCAGGCTTTTTCTTCTCACCTCGGAGCTGATGCCATTCTGATCCGCAGGAGAAGGAAACTTCTCACCCCTGTATTCCTACAGCTCCTTGAATCCACACACTGTTCACAGACCCACAAAGGGGATGAGCCTAAAGCCTGTTGTTTGTGGACTTCAGATTATGAGAATGGGATAAACCATGAAAATGTAGCTGCTGGAATGTGTTGTTATCTGCTTCCATGCATAAATCTTGCTGCAAACATTCCAGTGCCCCAATTCCACCAGCAAAGCTGCTCGAGAATAGCAGAGCTCCAAGCAGCAAGTTGGAGCAAAAAACAATCACTTTTATCTCTCCTCCTTCAAGTTTCTGCAACAAAAGTCTGTTCCTGTCTGGCCCAGGAACAGATTCGCCTGCCACGGCCAAACTTCAATTATTCCGGATTGACCTCAGCGTGTGAAATAGACGCTATTAAAGTGTTCTAAGAATAATTCCCAGAAATCGTGAGTCACTGTCTGATTTTGGCAGAAAGAACTAAAACGATTCAATTATTCACCATGAATTATTCACTGATAATTACACTGTAGTTAGCAATCTCCACGTAGACAGTTCATTACGAGCAAACCACTGGTGTGCAGTTAATATTTCACAAAAAAGCCCCACTTTTGTTATTGCATGTCATATATAATGAAACAGAAATATTGGTGGCCATCAGAGGAAATCAGAGAGAGATTAAATGTAGAAGGAAAATGCTGCTGTTTCTAATTCTCAAACAGCTTCGCCAAATGCAGCACCAGGCCAAGCATCCCTTTCTCTGGTTTCAGAGCCAGCCGGGATTGCATTCCTTGGAGAAACACACAGTGAGTGAGAAACTGAGCTGGCAACCGTGGAGAAAATTCACCTTTTGCTCTTCTTTTGCTGATTTCCAGAGACTGCTGGAAATCTCTCTAAATCCAGGCTCTCCAGGGCTGCAGACAGTTCAGTTTTGCTTGTCTGCCTGCTGCTTACACAGAGCTATTTTGGCAACTGAGCTGCAATTTACCTGCCATTGCATGGGCAGGGCTGGCACAAAAAGCAGGCAGAGAGGAGAAAGCCACCCTGGGAGCGTCTCACCTGCCAGGGAAGTGAGGGAAGAGCTCATTTCTCCCACACTTCCAAGCAGGGATTCTGGGTTTTGGCACATGGAGCCAATTCAGTGTAGCTGAGCCAACACAATCCTCCTGCAGAATAACCAAAATAGCCCTTAAAGTCTGCAGAGGCTCCATCCCAGGACATTTGTGCTCCCATCTCAACTAGTTGCTTCCATTTCCTTTTCCCTCACCAGCCTGGCCTCTGTGGTGCTGGGACACAGAAATTAGCCAGGGTGGCTTCTCTCCAGCCCAGTCCCACAGAATACCGCTGCCAACCAGGACAAGGTCCTCAGGAACATCTCTAGAACCCACACCAGCTTCTGGAGCATCCCAGCAGGCTCTCCCAGAAATCCACCCACAGCTCAGAGGTTTCAGACTCCTCTGGGAGGCTCTCAACACTCAGATAAAATCAGGTGCCCAATGCTGTGAATATAAACTCCTCATTTTGTGGGTCACATGACACAGCACAAGCACTTGCCACAGGCAGGAGGACCAGGGCATTGAGCTTCTATCTCAGAAATATCCCATTTTTTCCAGCTGTGCTGTTTCCTATCCCAAATACAGTTAAGAAATCACCAACTTTGGCTTGCATGACATCAGAGAACTACACAGGTCACCCACTTTCCACAGTCCTTGCTAAGTCTGAGAAGGTTCTTAGGGTGCATTTGCCTGGTGGCAACCCTATGAAAATAATATCTTTCAGGCATTCTCCAGCTGGGGAAAAAGAGAGCAGAAAGGTCTGTGTGAATTGTTCCTGTGAGACAATTTGACAGGACAAAGAGGAACTGGGATGAACAGGGAGACGCTGGGGTCACTCCCGTGTCTCTGCGGGACTTTAGCACACAGGGCAGGGGCTCCAAAATCATATCCTATTAAGCTGTTCTGTGCAAGAACCACTTCCATACCTTCATCATCCTTCTTGCCTCTCCCCAAACCTTTCCCCATCCTTCTCTCTCCTGCCAGAGTCAGTGGCAGGCCACTCACGATGCAGATGTACCCTCTGTCACGGCAGGATACAGTTTACCGTTGCGGTGACCCAGCCCACCTCAGGGCTGGATGTCATTAAATGGATCGATTTTCCTGCTCCTGACTTCGATCCTGAGGGCAGGTCTGAGGCCACCTCATAGGATGACCATCAGACCTAAGGCCATCCTCTTCTGGGTGATTGCCACTGCCACATCTCCTCCCCTCTTCCTAGGCCCTTCTCTTGTTCTTTAGTCCTTATTGGTTCATCTGTTTATGTATATTTATTAGTTTAATTGCCTATGTATAAGTTCCAGAAAGTTCTCTCCTGTTCCTTTCCCTATTGGCACCTGTCATTCCCATCATCTCCCTATTGGACTGTTTCCCTTAGTTCCTCCCTCTTTCGGAGCACCATAAAAAGGCTTCTCGGGTTCCCCCCCGCCCGCCTTTTCTCGTGCTCCCCCTTCAGCTTTGCTCCTTGTTACTTTGTTATCAATAAAGCTGGATTTGTGGGCACCAGAGAGGTCCCTCTACCCCCTTCGCCTCCGTCCCGTTGCTAGGCAACATCCAAGCTGCAGCCTGCTTTATCGTGCGCTTGTGGCAGAGCGCTCCGACCAGCCACGAGGACTGTGTCCCTTTGGTCGCCGACCAGGGCACCGCCTTGCCTCCCGCCACGCCACCGGGCAGCTGTGGTGCGACGCAGTTTACTATTTTGTTCCTTGTTTTCCTAGTAATTCTTATCATTCTGGTCACTGCCTCTGTCTGGCACTGAGAACAGAGTTGATATTTTCATCCAGCCGTCCATTATAACCACCAGATCTCATTGGTGAGTGGTAACAGCCAATGCAGAGCCCATTACAGCCTGTATAAAATTAGGATTGTTTTCTCTCAGGTAAAAGCAGCACAGAAAAACAGACACCCTGCTCAAAAATCACACAGCTGTTGTCCCCATCCTTATCCTGAAATCCTTAATTCTGCCCTTTCAGAGGGGTCCAATGGTTTCTATACTTTTTTCACTTAGTTTGGCTTTGTTCTTCTGGGTGAGACTCCTCACATTTCTGGCTCTTTACCTTGGGAAGTTAAGGCAAAGGGCTTTCAAGGATGGAGTAATGGATAGTGTTACCTCAGCGCTATGTTTTAAGGCACTTCTTGAGCTTTTACGCTCATCCTCACCCTTTTTCCACACTAGCATAGATTACAGCAAGTAATTGTTTTCTAATTGGCCCGCAGCTGCCTATCTATCTTAGATAATTAAAGTCAAGAAGAAGAAGTAGAAATAAGGAAAGAAAACGGAACTTTACTCTTAAGTAGCTGACTATTGACTGTCTCAATCGATGGGGAGTTCACTTTGGGTAAACACGCAAGCAGGACATGTCCTTGACTGAAACACACACCCTGACAGACCCAGGGAGGCAATTCCCAGCCTCTCACTCCTGCGTCTGCCAAGTCCCACCTTTATTCCTTCCCACACCACAGTCTCAGACTCCTCCAGCCCCACACCATCACCTTGGAGGACAACACCCAACCATCAGTCTGTGCTCAACAGGTGACACAATGAAAGTGCCATGGGCTGATTTATCTGGGCTGGCACAAGCTCAGTATCTCCAAGATCCCTCCTCCCTTGTCAAGTTGGATTAAAACCAGACAATGAAAGTATTGACTGCTCAACCATGCACCTAGAAAATCATTGGGAAGGGTGGAGCCCCGCCACAGCATGATGCACAGCCCAGCTCCCCTGCCCAGAGCCTCAGCATCACAAACATGCTGGATTTCACCTCCAAAGCCACCCAGCTGGGTTTAATAGCAAGGGCAGCAAGGCACTCTGGCTTCTCACTAGTGCTGACACCAATCATAACTCAGGCTCCATGCTAGAAAGCCCAAGGAAATCTTCCACGAAGTGCAAGAGCTCAGAATCTGGCTCTATTACGTAGAAGGAGTTAAAATGCAGTTCCCTGCTAGCTCAGCAAGAAGGGGTCATGCAGAGCCTTTGGAAGGCAACTCAAAGCAGCTGGACAGACATGGAAGAAGGTGTTAGGCCTGACCCAGTCTAAATAGCCAGCACATGCCTACACACCTCAGGTGACAAAAGCCACGCACAGCATGAAACAAATCCCAGCGAAATGCGTCTCCCACCAGCTCCGAAAACCTGGCAAAGCAGTGCAGGTTACTTGTTATCAGAGCTGAGGAGAAAAGCTAACAAGGGGCTGTAGATTACTCTGTTGCCACAACTTGAGTTTCTGGGCAAGGTGTACAGTTAAGACCTTGTCCTTTGAAGAGCAGAAATGCTGACTACCTTGCAACATCCACCTCTCGCCGCTTCCAGGTCCTGTGTGCATCATTCACAGACCTCAGCGCAGCCACACTGAGGTCACACACAGGCCAGTTGAGAGGTGACTTTCAGCGTGCCACTTCCAAAGATCTCCTGGTAAACTAAAGAGGCCCTGTTCAACCAGCCACCCAGGAACCCCACATCACATTCTCTTAGCACACAAATTCAGAACAAATTTCAGCAAAAGTGCTTTTTGACTAAACTATATGGTTTTATTTGCTCTCCCACCACCTTCCCAGCAAATCATACTGGAAATGCTCCAAGCAGCAACCTTCTTTGTGTCTGTGCATGTAAAACTTCCAAGTACATGCTAATTCAGTTTAATCATGGATTTACTTCACTGGCTGCATCACTAATACCAGAAGCAGCCAGTATTTGCAGCCAAGGAAATGAGGAAAAAGGAAAACGAGGTTTTCTGTGCTCATGTCCCTTTCAAGCCCCATCCCTGCATCCCCATCCTTTCAAAACTTGGTGTGCAGGAACACCGCAAAGATAACCTGCTCTTTATTTGTACAATTTATTAGATAATCTCCTTCTAATCAAGAACTAATTAAAGGAAGTGAATGCTTGGTTGGAAACGGGGATTAAAACGTGGATAATTATCATAAACGCTACATTTGTTGTTCCAGCCTTCTCTGTTCTCCTCCCCTCTCCCTATCTCCCCAGTCCCTCTCCCAGGCTGCTCCTGATAATGTTCAGACTGTCTCAGAGGGGGTTTGCTTTCACAATCAATTATTTTCTTTTTTGTCTCCCTGGCTAATGTTTCGTTTGTGTGAGAACATTAACGAGAAGTATTTTCTTTTCCTTGTAAATTCATTTAGACGACAGTGACAGAAGGTGGGGAGGTGGCAGCTATAGGAAAAAAAGAAGAAACAGGAACATTAAACCAAAGCTTATAAATTATTTCATCTTCTCCAGACAATCCAGATCTGTCACTGCTCTGTGTGCAGGGGGAATTTTTTTTTTTGTCCAAGAGTTCCTCACAGGCACAAGGCATTGATGTGTATGGGAGGCTGATGAGAGAGTCTCACTGCAGCTTTTTTCTGCCTGCTCCCCTAGCAAGGACCATTGCCACCGAGGTCTCGTCAGACAGAGTATCTAGGTTACAGCCTGCAAGGAAAGATTTAGTTTAACTAGTCCTGTTTGGCTAAAGCATATTTTTAAGCCTGTGTCTGCACAGGCAGAGCCTATTGCTTTACTGTAGTGTCCAGTCAGGACCAGTTCTTGCTCAGGTAAAGATTCTGAGGAGCAGGAGGTGGCTCAGATCAAGCCACACCACCTTCAAGTGAGGATTTTTAGTGACTTGCATTGGCTGATGTGAGGGTCCATTCCCACAGTGATGTCCTGCAAGCCCAGGGCTGATGACCCAGTGGAAGGGAAGGATGGATGCCATGGGATGCAGAGCAGCTCCTCTCTCCCTGGATCAGATGTTAACCATGAGAACATAAATACCTACTCTTTTAAAAGTTCCCTAGTAGAATAAAAGGTGAAAATGAGAGCAGGTCCCTCAATAGCTGGATACCAGAACAAGACAGGGATGTTGGAACCATAGCCAAGATCAAAATGCACCAGACAATTTTTGTGTCTGGATTGTTTATTGCTTAATCCTCAACAAAAGTGCTAAAAGTACAGACGTGACGGGGAGATTTTACTTTTCATTACTTCTAAGGAGGAGAAAGGCTCTTCCTGCCTAACCTGTATCTGGCATGTCATAGTCCAACCTGATGGCATGTCACCCCTCAGTCAATCCCACAAATTTTAATGGAAGGGGTGCCTAAGGGATGGGACAACCCCCAGCTGGGAAAACACACAGTCCTTAGTTACAGAAACACTCTCAGTTAGTTTAAGTGATTTTGCTTTGGGTAGTCTTTCCACCAATCCTGGGAAGAAGTGATGCTCCAAGGGGCTAGGTGTGCACCAGAAAGGGCACAGACAGGTTTCCTGTTCAAGGCCAGCATCTCTCACACCACTGCTGCCACCAGGGATTGTCCCACTAAATGGGGACAGCAAAACAGCCCCTTAAAAAAGAGTACAAGTTTTGATGCCCATCCACTCCACAGCTTTGGAAAAACACCTCTGACTTAAAGCCAGGCTCAGCTTTGGCACAATTCAAACTAGACCCAGCACAGATTTCCCTCCATGGATCAGGGAACTCCCAATTTCCATCCAGCCCGGAGAGAAGTGCTGTGTACAAACGCACAAGTCTTTAGCAGGTTGTTAGTTCTGAAACACTGGAACTATTCCACTTCAAAGAGATATGTAATGCATAAGCATCTGGGCTCATCTGTCTTTCTCATCATCCCTCCTGCCTTGAAGTAAGGTCTTGCTCTCTAAGAATCCAGACAAGAAAAACACTCCAACAAAATGAAAAGCAACCTGGCTGGTGATATATATAAAAGATGACATCTCCAGAAACTCCAAACTTCAAAGGGGCAGCTTTCAGTCCATGACTATCCACTCCCTCCAGCCCTCAATGCCAGTGTCATAATTTTACAGCCATGGGAATCATTTGATCTTTCCAAATGGCAGCCCAGTGGTCTGGCACACTTCTGGATGTCAAAAAAGTCTGCACTGCCACCGGCAGTATTCTGCAGGGGTTGGTTTCTGAAAGGACAGATTGAGGTGAAACAATTGAAAGAGTCAGTGGCAGGAGGAGGAGGGAGGGAAGAAGGGTATTTTGAAGGACAGTTCCAGGCTGAGGGACTTTGTGGCCTGGTTTGTGCGGAGCTGATGGCACAGGGGGACGTCAGAGGCTCCCTGGTGTGCTGGCTATTGTGTGGTGAATTCACATTCCAAGGACTTTCCCCATGTCACACAACATCCTGTGGCTCATGTTTATAGGATTAGGGAAAGCACATGGGACTGGTCACAGGAACACAGGTCTTCTCAGTGTCATCCCAGCAGCACAGGGAAACCTCCCTCCTCCTCACCCTCCGGAACACACTGCAGGTCCCAGCCCTCCCTCATGACATCCAGAGAGTAGGTGAAGGTGAGGGGACACAAGAAGCTGCCAAGATAAGTAATTGGCTGCCTGCTGGTGAAAGCTCTTAATTAGAGGCTTTTCAGCAAGGAAATGTTTATACGGAGGTAATGTATTTACTTTGATGTACACACACTGTAATAAACGGACACCCTTCCTATGCTCTGGCAATTAAAGAAGTGTATTGCTAACAAACACAGCCACCAACTTCCACGGATGGGCTCCCACAGCCCCTTTCCCCCATGGCCCAGAGCATCCCTGAGAGATGGGATGGCCCCAGCTTTCCCAAGGCAATGCCATGGATGACCATGCTGCTGGAGCAGGGTCCCTTAGTCCAATGGGGTAGAAACTTTCCCCCATACAGCCTGGAAAACAATAAATTGAGCCTGGTTTTCATATTGCAGATTGGGGAAAATAGCTCCTTCTAAGTAGGTCACCAGATTGTGCACTGGCTGCAGTTTCTGAACAGACTGGAGATGCTGCACTACCACAGTGTAATAGAACCAGTGTTTATTCCTGTGTGAGAGAAGCACTCCATTATCTGTCTTATTAATTGTTAGTTAAGTAATGGGAAGGTGCCCAGAGCAGGAGATGAGCCCTCATCACTTGTTATTAGCTCAGAAACCAGCAGAAATAAAATAACTGGAGATAATTTATCCCAAGTGCTGCCCCAAGTACCGCAAACTGACAGATCTGCTCAGAGGGGAATTCACAGAGAGCTCTCTGGGGGAAGCGGGGAAGAGATAGCAACAGTCAGCCAGATTGGATATTTCTTTTTTTAATGAAAAGATATCATCATCTTTGATTCTAAACACCACTTTTCATGGCTGGGATCACATGGATATTCATACCTGAGAAGGTATCCCTGCTCCTACAGGAAAACTCAATTTATTAATCTATCACTGACAGAGAGACAGGTTTTGCATTGGTAGCTTAATGCTGCACAAGAGGGGTCATTTTTTATTAAAAAAACAACACGCAGCTGCAAGCAGTCTGGCCTGGCCACTGCAGGGCTGTGATAACCTCAAAAAACACAGGCAACCCCGTTATCAGCAGTGGAGTCCGGAGCAGGGATGAGAGGTTCTACAAAATGAGTTTAACAAGGACAAGCAGCCAAGAAACCAGCAATGAAAAATTACAATACTCTGCCTTGAACCCCAGACAGGTGAAAACACCCAAGTTTGTCCAACATTGTAATAGCTCCCACATCTAAGCAAGTAAAATTCAACAGCATCCACATTCATTTCCACCAAATCCATCCTCCAGTGGTGGCCACAGTCATAATTTGCTGATCCCCGTGTGGGGGATCAGCAGAAGTTACCACTGGACTTATCAGATCCACAGTTCCAGAGGAAAGCAGAATACCACAATCCACATCATGAAGAAATTTAGCTAAAGTAATGCATTTTGTGACATAATTCAGAAGAGGCAGAGTTAAAATAAAAAGGAAAGAGAGAGCTGCTTTTCCTTGCCGCCATTTGCCTAGAAAACATCCCAGCAGCCTTTCTACAGCACATGTAGTATTTTTACTGCAGTTCTGTAGGAAGATACAGGGGAAAAGGATAGGCCAGGAACCTAAGCTAGCATCAGCAGCCCATTAACAAACCCTAGGAAAGCAGCTACAGCCAAAGTTTGGGTCTAACCTTGCACTTGGAGCTGAAATTGAACCAAGGCCGTCACCCGATTTAGGAGAGCACAGAAGCACCTGAGGCAGCTCTCCACACTCTTCTCCCCAAGGAGGCAGCCCCTAGCACCAAAACAGACATTTATGGATACTCCAGACTGAGGGTCCAACCCCAAATTACTTCTTCCCTAGTACTTTACAGCAGTTAAAAAATTAATCACAGAAACACTTAAAGCCCATCTCATTCACCCCCTGCCATGGGCAGGAACATCTTCCACTAGATTAGGTTGTTTCAAGCCCTGTCCAACCTGGCATTTCAAGCTTTATTCATGTACTTCACAGGATCACCAAACACCACTGCCCCTAAGACAGTAAACTGTTCTCATTCGACTCTCCATCTGTGGAGTTTTCCTCCTAGCTGTCCCCACGGCAGACATTCAGCACCCCAAAGTCACCCCCACAGCCCAGAAAAAGCCCTGCTCATGCCACAGAGTCCTCTCTTTAAAGAAGTTTTACGAGAGCTGTGCCACTTTGGAGCCTTATCTCTTCAGATAAGCATCTCTTACTCCATGTTTCATTCAACCACTTCTAGAGATACAGCAATAAACACTGTTTCATCTGCATCCTGCAACATAGCACTCCAGATACAAGCTCATTCCCAAACGTATTTGTTTGTGAGAGAAAAGACTGCCAGCTCCTAGCCCTAGAGAACTCCAAAAACATTGCACCTGGCTCAGCCATTTCACTTGCTTGTGTATCTTGAGCAGATAGATGAATTTCTTAAGAGCAGCAGCCCCTCTGAGAAACTAAATACCTCAAATCTGCTCCCACATCCACAGACTCCACATATTTCCTACCTGCTATCCCAAGTTTTAAAGTTTCCTCAAACTTCAGCTTCCAGAATGAAGCAGAAAACTTCAGGAGTGCCTCACTCCTGCTTTTATAAGCTCTTGCAGCCACAAAACTGTTCACAGGTGGGCTAAGCAAGGCAGCCCAATTAGGCCTCCCTAACAAGATCCTTTCACTTAAGTGGATCCAGGTGAACCTTTCCATTGCTCAAGGTGTTTCCTTCGCATCTTACCAGAGAGGGTACTCCACCTCTAAATTGCTTATCACTTGAAGAATGCTTTGCAAATGCTGTATTTTCCTGCCCCTGTCTTGGAACTTTGAGAGTTTGAAAGTGCCAGGGTTTGAAAAGGAGCTCTCTGTTCATGGGGGTGACCTAATAACACAGAGGTAAATGAGCTTCAGGTGAGATGAAAGGAGACAGACAAGGCAGAGAGAAGATTTCCTCATGCTATCTTTGCATATTGATGATCTGGGTTGTTACTGCATCATAGGGCTCTTCTCTGGGATAAATTGTGAGGTGGTTTTTATATGAAAATACAGCACCTGCCATCAATATAAGCATTGTGTAAGGGCTTTTCATGAGAGCATGGAGGGATAGGATTTAAGATAAATATTAGGAAAAATTCCTCCTGTGAGGGTGGTGAGGCCCTGGCATATCTTGTCCAGAGAAGCTGTGGCTGCCCCGTCCCTGGAAGTGTCCAAGGCCAGGTTGGACAGGGCTTGGAGCAGCCTGGGATAGAGGATGGTGTCCCTGCCCATGGCAGGGGGTTGGAACAAGATGACCTTTTAAGGTCCCTTCCAACCCAATCCATTCTGGGATTCTGTGATTTTTTCCTGGATATAGGCTGCTCATGAACGCTCTGATCTCAGATGGGAACATCTCCCTGGGTGCACATTCACACCCTGCCTGTGGAGGGTGATCCCATCCCTCTGACTTCTCCCTTCCCAGCCTCACTGGCTCAGCCTCTGAGCTTCAGACTATTTGTGTTTAATAAAAAGGTTTTGTCATCATTCACAGGCATTTAGTGCTGTTCCTGCAGGTTCAGCTGTGTCCCTCTGTAATTCCATCCCTTTGCAAATCTCTTTTCCACTGTCCTGGGGATGAGAAGAGCTGCACTGCAGTGAGTCTGTGCTAAAACTTTTGCAAGGCTGTAGCTTAATTGGCTGACAGGTAGAGCTGGAGAGCACTAAAGACACAGGGAAGACTTTAGCATTGGAGGTAGAGAGGGATGGATGCCAGAAAAAATGCTCCACGTCAAAAGGAGCTATCTCTAGCTCTTCCTCTCGCTGATCCAGAGCTGGTTTTGTCTTGGAGGAAACTCTCATGTACACTGTGATTCTTGTGAGAGGCAGGGACCAGAAAGGTAGGCAGGAGTGAAAATCAATCAAGATTTGTCAAATACATGGGAGAACTCATTTTTGAGATAAGTGCCTTCAGAGGAAGTGTTGGTAGACACCTACCACATGCCTCATGTTCAGCCAGCTTAGTGGCAAAGTAATCACTGTCACTCCAAGGTGCCGGCTTCCCACTGAATCATGTCCCAAGTTTCTCCCTCTTTCAGCCGTCCTCTGCCCTCCCAGGAAGATGAGTTGTATTCACACATCTGTGAGCCCACAAATCAGGCTGATGCTCTTGGCAGCTGCCGTACCAACCCCACATTTATTTGGTGCTGAGCCACCCACAGTGCTTCAGTTCCACTTAATGGATGCTCATTTTACTCAGGATAATCAGCAATGTGGGCCAAAATGGTGTTAGAGGAGCTGCTGCCTCTGAGCAGATGACGTCCATGTGCTGCTGTCCTGCTGCAGTGGGATCTTGCCCTTGGAAGTAGCCAGGAAGGGGTAAAGTGGGTGTCTTGGCAAACACCCTCTGCTGAGGAAAAGCAGCAGCAGCCAGGGAAGACGGTTTGACTGATCATGCTGAGTGCTGAGTACTCAGGAGCTCGGAGGAAAGACTGGCTTGAGGAGACCATGGGAGCAGACCATGGGAACCCCACAGCAGCACTGGAACAGAAGACCTCAGTTGTCTCAGGAAGGGAGTAAGTGATGTGCTTTCCAGACGTTATCTCCAGCCTCCTCCACCTGCCTCCTGCTCCCCAGTTTATTACTGTAGACCATCAAAAGCTGCTGTGAGGCTTTGTGGTGTCTTACACTCACCCATCCTGAAGATGAGTGAGGGGACTTCACCACAGCAAGGTGAGGGGACAGCTTGTCCTAAGGGATATTCACTATGGACTCCTCTTTTTCCATGTGTCAAGCCATTTTCAGGCTGAGATTTTTTTTTATTGTCGTACTGCGGATCTTATTCCCACATTTTAATAGCATGAATTAAAGGTCTCAGCTCTTATTTTCAAGGTATGGCCCCGGGCAGGCACGTTGATAACACCTGCTGGGTTAAATATTGCACCTGGGGAGTGGGGAAAACTGGTTTGTCTTAAGAGCTATGAAGAGCCCGTGGATTGCATTGTTACGAGGAGAAGGAGAGAAAGAAATGGCTTGGAAAGCATAAGAAGATCCTATTTTCAGGTTTTAAGTCAGTTACCATCTTTAGGGATTAGCTTCATGGAGGGAGAAAACTGCCCTAAGCCACGGGGCTCTGCTCTGCACCCCTGAGCTGTCACTGGGGCCATGGCACAGGATTAGGGAGACAGGATCCATCGAAGTCTGTTCCTTGCAGCAATCCCAAAGCCTCCCAGCCAGGCAGGATTACATCCCTCCCTTGATTTTAACAGAACCACAAAGACAGACCGGCAGCAAGGACCATAAACCCACTTCCACTGCCCCAGTCACTGGAAAAGTTGTTAAGTCAAGAGGTGCAGCTCTCGCTCATTAAGGCTCAATTTCCTGGCACGGCATTTCCCAAGCAGGGCTTGCTGGGGTTTATTTCCTGCTACCCCTCTCACCCCTTCATACACATTCCCTACCACTGAAGAGCTTTCTGCTGGAAGGCTGGAATAGCAGCAGCCCTTCCCCATGCCCTCTTCTCTCCAGGGGCCTGGAGATGGTACCACAATTTTGGGAATACCTTTATTTTCCATGTAACATCACCACTGACTTCCCTGTCCTGCACCCAACACCAGGGACATCTACCCAGGCTGCAGGTATATGAGTGGCTTGAGACTCTGTTGCAGGTTGTATTTTGGAAAAGACGATCCCAGCCAGACACAGAAGGCCCAAGGGGTCTCTGGATATCTTCTAGAGGAGGGAGGGATTCAGCTTCCAATCCATGGATCCCTGTGGCAGGGACTGCTGGTGGCACGCACCACAAATACCAATAAAATTGGGGTGAGATCCTCTAGACCAGGAAAAGGAAAACAGAGAACAAGAGGAAAAAGAGAACAAGAGAAATAAGGTCAAGCAAAAACCCTGCTCCATCCCCACCTCACCCTTTCAGGGTTGTTTTACAAAGGAATCTGCAGAGTCACAGAATCTGAGCTTTTTGGGTTATAAAGGGCCCGTGTTCCCATGCCAGGGATGGCACCAAATCCAGCTCTCCAGAAACTCCAGAGTGAGGGCAGTCCAAAATCAATTCAACAGCTTGTAGCAGTAAAGGAAATCAAGGACCTAGAGCTTAATTTTATGGGGCTGCTGTCAGCAGACAAATAAAAGCTCATGGCATGACTCCATGCAGGTCCAGGGCACCAAAAAACCCCACAGATGATAGGTTCTGAGGTTATTGAACAAGGAGAGCAGGAAAGAGGAGGGAAATTAATAAAAATCAGGCTGTCAATGCCCTCGACTGCTCTTCTCTCATACTAAAAAGCACAAGGATTCTGAAAATTGGGTGGAGATAATCAGCATTAAACAAGTCAAGGTTTTTAACTTGGGTTTATCTTTCCTTCTCAATTTCTTCATTGGAGAAAGCAAAAAGCTTTTGAATGCTATATACACAAACATTTTTTATAGCTTCTTGTTTTCCCTTTTGTCTGGCACTGAATAAAGGTTTGACTCCTACATCAAACCCTCCAGAGACCAGCCAGTGAATCCCCAGCCAAGATTATCTCATGGTTTATGGACTATGGAAGAAATGGATTGTGGTAGAAATCACAAAGCCCCACTTATTTCTGGGTGCAGGAGTTTCAAGGGCTGGGCTGGAGGCTGTGGTGTCTTCTGGCTCTCTCTGGCTGCAAAAAGGCACAAGCCAGGATGAGCTGAAGCCTTGTTATCATCCATAGGCACAGGAGCACTTCGGAAAGGGTAGTCAGAGGGATGTCGTTACCGCCTCCCAGCCTGGGTTACTTCCTTCCATCAGAATTCGGTGGCCCCCAATCAGAGCTGGCAAAAGGGAGGGTGAGAACACTCCCTAATCTGTTAAAGTCAAACCACATAGTTAAACCTCAGCTGCTTCTCCCCAGGCCTTCTGCTCAGAAACCAGGGATTTACCCAGAACAAAGGAGAAAAAGAAAAAGCTAAAATCTTCAGATACAAGTATTTATTTGCAGGTGCTAAATAATTTCTTGATTAATTCTACAACCTGCTGCTCACTCTCTGCTTGGTGTTTCACAGAGAAAGTATTTTAGCTCGACAAAGAACTCCCGGGCTGGAATGTGCCTGGTGTGGGCAGCAGGGCAGTAATTGGCTTGAAAAACAAAACAGGGAGGAAGAACATGAAACTAATCTGAAACTCTTTAAGCCATATAAAGGCTTTACTTTACCATGGGCACGTGTCTAAACTTTTCCAAGCCTAATAAAGAAGCATTATTGCTGCAGCAGATGTTAAATGTGAGCCTTGCTTCAAGGGGAGGGAGCAAAAGAGGAAAGAAATGACCTGCCTATAAATACAGATACCAGAGTAGGCTCTCAAATTCCAGACTTTCACATCCTTCTGTTTTACAGTGGGATATCATCAAAATTACCATGACAATATGAAGGGAGCCCACAAGAAAGATGGAGTGAGCCTATTTGCAAGTGACAGGGAAAGGGGAACAGTTTTGAACTGAAAGAGGTCAGGGTTAGATGGAATATTAGGAAAAAATTTTTCACTGTGGGGAAGGTGAGGCCCTGGCACAGGGTGCCCAGAGAAGCTGTGGCTGCCCCTGGATCCCTGGAAGTGTCCAAGGCCAGGTTGGAGGGGCTTGGAGCAGCCTGGGATGGTGGAAGGTGTCCCTACCCACGGCAGAGACATGGAACGAGGTGAGCTTTAAGGTCCCTTACTTCCCAGTCATTCTATGTTCCTGTGAATATAGGAAGGGAATGGCTATCCCAGCCTTATCCTAGTAGCCCAAATAGGATTTGAACACAAGATCCTTCAGCAGATTGTCTTCCCAAGTCCCCAGCTTTGCCATTTGCTCCAAGGAGCACACAGAGAAATACAGAGCAGATGCAGCATTTCTGGAGACAATAACACAATGCAAACCATCACATCAAGCTCCTGCCTGCCGGGGAAAAGCCTGGACATGGGAAGTAGTGACATTCTGAAATCCTGGGTGTTTCAAGGACTGCTTTTTAGTTTATTAATTAATAACTGCATGGTGTGGGATCCCCCTTTCCAGCCTGGGACAAGCCTTACTCAGAAAAAGAAGAGTCCTGTGCAATTTATAACGTCTTCCCATAGAAATAAAACAGTAAAAAGAAGATAATCAGGTCTGTGACAATTTGATTATCACCCCCCTAAGGCAGCTGCTCCACCCTGAGCTTTTCTGGGAGCCCATGGTTTGCTAAACCCCAGGATCTGGCCAAGGCCTGCTAGGAAGTCAGCAGCATAATCTCTCCATCCTCTGGAGACAACATCGTCTTCATGTGCATTGCCTTTTTAGTGTAGAATTTGAATTCCAGGCGAGGAATTCAAATAAATACAAAAAAATTTTCAAAAAACAGGCTTAAAATTTTTGCAGCACTCTGGCAGTGGTTCATGCATGGGGAAACATATCAAGGATGGGCCTGTCTATCAGGCCTGAGGAATTCCCTTTTTTTGTTCTATCAGTGATGCCAGAGCAGTTAGAGGTACAACTCACAGGTATCAGGAATTATGTGTTTTCTAGAAAGGAGGGGGCAGGGAAACTCCACTGACAACATAAGTCAGTTCAGATGGTGCTGGCTTACAGGCCTCTTCCTTTAAATTGATTAATAATGACACATTTAAATGGACAACATAAATTAATTTCTGAATTGCACCATTAGTAAGTAATTAATTTCTTTGCTCTGTGAAACTAAGATATCACTGTTATCTAAATCTATAAAGAGAAGAAATGCTGAACGAGGACTCCATTAATGTAAAAATTGATTTTTCCATTTACCCTCTTCCGAGGTTTTTTTTTCCCTCCTCCTCCCTCCAATGCATTTATTTTTCAAGTGGCTGGGGATGGGGAGAGTAACCTAATTTATATTTCCAGTGGTAATCAAAAGATCATGCATGTTCATTTCAACCAAATGATGTCATTATGAAGGCTGTTAAAGCTGGGGTTGCCTTGGAAACACAAAATACTGATCGTTGAGGTTGGACATTGGAGATCGGGGTAGGCGCAGTAATGAGCAAATGGTGTGGCCAGACCTGGCCTGACTGGGCATGCTGCGAACATCACCCCAAGTTATTCAGATGTTCTCTTTAGCACTTATCAGGCTGCCATTTCTCCCATTCCTCCCACCTCCTGCCTTAATCCATTAGTTTTATGGAGCCAGGAGTGGAGGACTCGCTCGCTCCAGTGACAAGCAGAAGTGATGAGAAGCGGGAAGGACACTCCAGCAGAGGGCTGTATGCTGCCTGCCATCAGCTGTCCCATTCCTGCTTCCCAACCCCAAAACACATAACTGCTGCCTCTGCCACCCTCTTGGTGCAGCCCAGGATGGAGATTTACACGGCACTCAGGTTGTCTCTGATTATCAGAGCCAGGATCCAGTTGTAGCCAAGGTGTTGGATCCTCCTTTCCATCCCTCTTTTCCATTTACTTGGCAAATGGTCCAGGACACATCCAGCCTTGGTGCAGATCATGTCTCCCATCATCCAGGTGCAGTGTAGGAGAGGGAGATTTTTTCTGAGTGCCCCAGAGCAAGGGAGTTGCTTGCAAAGACCAGCAACCTCACAAACCAAGACATGTCTGTCGCATCTTAGAGTCCAGGATCCATCAGGCAAGGACACTTTGAGTAATTTTAAAAACAGCAAGAAATGGAACTTTCTATCTATTACTTCAAGAAGAAAAAGCCTTAATTTTTTCCATGCAGGGAATATTTCCTCAGCTCTTGTGCTGAGATGGTATGAGGCAGCTGTGCCTGGTGTTGTTTGCATGGGAGGGATGCCAAGAAACAGTGACAAGGTTTGGGCAGCAGGTTTTGGGCGGCCCCACCAAGACAAAAGGATGAAGACTGATGCTGCAGTTTTGAAACAACTCCTGGGTCTCTTCAGCCAGTTCTGCTCTTCCCAATTCTAGGTGCTGGGAGAGGAAGCTTAGGACTAAACTGGAGATGCTTTAGTACTGCTGATGGAGTGAGCCACTCCGGTCCTTCAGCTGTGTCAGGCCACGATTTTGCAGTTCCTTTTTAGCTTTTTTCCTACCCTGTCCCAAGAAGAACACAATGATCTGATCACATCATGAGGAGCTGAAAGCCATCTTTAAAGTACACCTCAGAGAGAGGGAGGCACAGCCTGAACCCCATCTCCAAATGTCCTCTGCTCTAAAAGAGGGAACTGAGCCAGTGGAATTATTTACTGTATTTTGGTGGCTGCTTTCCTCCCCTCCACCCTCCTTTTATTAAAGAGCATGAAACAAAACATGCATACAAACAAGTCAATGGGATGAAACATTTATTGTCTGTGCAAGGAGTGTTAAATGAACTCATTTCAGCTTCTCAATTAATATCCGGATGTCCTCAGCCAGCGCCAGGGGTTTTTTCCCTTTGGTGAGTAGGTAATGACATTAATACCACCATGTGATCCTTCTCTTCCCTTATTGAGTCACCTTTCCCTTCCATGCAGGAGTTTCTTTTAAGGTTCACCACTTGAAATTGTTTGAATGCAGCGAGAAAAATAATAAAAAGAACATTTCCTAACATTGGCAGGAGCATTTCAGGCATGAGAACTTTGAATATTTATTCGCCCTTTGTGGGAGCGATCTCAGCAAGGAAAAGTCAGCATGAATAAAAGGAATTGCAAATACCAGCAAAGGAGCTCCATAGTTTTCATTCATGAGAATATTTGCACGGGTTCCTGGGAGAATTATCAGCCAAGGTAATACAAAATCCCTTGTAGCATCAACTCTTTGGATACTCTGTAATCCCGCTTGTCCAAGAGAAAACATCTTTTCCGGGGAGCTGAGGGCCTAAGCTGGTATGTTGAGGGTTTTTGTTCCTGGCTTGGGAAGACTAGAGAAGGATTGGGAAAGTTCAGAGAATTATCTTTGCCCTATTTCATAGTGCCTTATACTGCCTCTCCTCTTCCATCCACTCTCTCTCCCTCGACAAATAAGCTCACCTTCCTTCAGAAGTCCAAAAAAAAGAAAAAAAGGGAGGGGGAAAGATATGGCTAAGCAGCCAGAACTGTTGGAGCCATGGAAAAGCGGGGGACTCACAGGGAAAAGCCAGTCGAGGAACAATTCATGGCAGAACCTTATACCACAGATCTGGAATAGACAAAATTCCATGTGGGATCGAAACAAGGACAAAACACTGAGGAGCAGAGCAAAAACATCCTTCTGCCTGGGGAAGGGGAAGCAAGATAGCAGCATCCACTGCATTTTTGGGGGTCAGCAATAAAAGTACTCGGGTCTATTTACTCATAAGTAGCCTTTCTGGGCAAAAAATTCTGTGGAATTTCATTCTTGCCATAGGATTTTATAGGGTGGTTTGGAAACTTACCGAAAGGATATTATCTTGCCCAGGTTTTTAGAGCATTTCTCTAGAACCCTGTTGGTTTCAGCCCTGTTAAATTCAATAACTTCCCTAAGGGAGTGCTTTATGTGTCAGGCTTGATTCAGTTATATAAAGGGATAAGGGAGTAATTGTTAGACAGCGCACAGGGATGGGAGAAGTGGTTTTGTGTGGCACCAGTCTTATTTAAGAACGGTCTGAATTTATAGATGAGGCTGATGAGAAATTTGAAGCAACTTAATGTAAGTGTAAAAGACAAAAGCCAGGCAGTGCTTTTAGAGAGGGCTGGGCTACCACAGAGACGTAAGGATGGTTTCAGATGAGTATTTTAAGTGTTTTTAGCTGTTTGCCTTGGTTTCATCAAGATGATGTCCCATGTACTGTTCTTGCTATTCATAATGTAAGCTATGGGCACTGGGACCCATAAACCAGCCTGTGTTTCTTGCTTTGCAATTAACACATCCTGCAATTATAAGCAATCCAAAACACTGAAGGCTTTAATATTTCTTCTTACTTCTAAAACAGAATATTTGACTTCTAAAATACTGTTGTCATTGCACCTTAAATTATTATGACAGTGTGAACCATGACTAATCCTTCTGAGTGCTGACTACAGGCACAGGCTAGAAACCCAAATCGGCACACCTCTCTTTCCAAGTACTCACCTCATGCTCTTCAGAAAGGGGGGAGGTGGGTAAACATGACCTTCAGGAGACAGGAAATGTGAAAAAGGGTGAATGTCTCCATCTGAGACCTGCTCTGATCATGAGGCACCCACAATTTGAAGGGGAGGAAGGGTGTGAGGCTGGCTTTACAATGTTGAGCTGCAGAGGAGAGGCCACTACCAGCTACCAGGTTTGCAGGGGCACATGTGAAGTTAATGATGCTCTGATAGCTTTTCACATGAAATATCAAAAAACCACAACACAATAAGGCAGGTCCAACTCCATTTCCTTCACTGACAGAGCCAAACAACATGGATTTTCCAGCCAGTGGCTAAAAAGTCTGAAGCTTTCTGCTGCTAACCAAGGATATTCATCAGCACTTCTGCTTCATAAACAGGTCACCTGCAACTTCCTCAGCCATACCTGAGACCCTTCAGGAGGAGGCACCTCATGACCTCAGCCTAATCCACCCCTGTTACTAGGATCCTTCAGGCTGTGCTCACACACTCTGTGGTCCTTTCCCAAATCTGTATCTGATGATGTTCAAGACATCGTTGAGCAACACCACCACCACCAACTCCTATTTTTCTAAAAGAAAGGACAGCTGCAGGAACTCTTCCCAACCACCCAAATGCCTCATTTATCTCCAGAGGTACTCAGCAGTTCTCAGCTTGGTGGAGATTTCCTGGTCCGTCATTCCACACCCTTTTTATGGCCTCTTTGGGTTCATCCCTGGCCTGAGCACAAGATGCTCCATTTGTTTTGGCAAGAACGTCCCTGAGATTTATACCTGTAATTATCCGGGTAACCTTTCTGACAGGGAATTTTAAAATGATCAATGCTAAAGCAAACTACACATTAAATGTGAATAATAAGACACCAAATGACTGCGAGGCTGCACCTCCCTGCTTGTTAAGCGTGTCAGCTGGAGTATCCCTGACTGATCCCACCACTGTGAGACACTGTGGGACACCCAAAAGTGGCCATTCCCATTGGGTGTATCCTCTCTTCCCAGGTAATGCCCATGGGAGGGTTAGGGTGTGAACTGTCACAGAGAGTGACAGCCATCCCCAGAAGTTTCATGGAGAATGGAGACTTCTTCTCGGGTCCTTGCTCCTATCTTCTCCTCCCCTTCCTGCTCTCTATCCTTCCTGGTGGGAGTCGTGTGGGAACGGCGCTGCTGGAGGGATGCTGAAGAGGTGACAGCAGGATCTTAAGTGATAGGAGACAGACGAGCACAAGCCCAGCTGGGAGGAAGGTTAAACGAGGTGCTGCTCCCTCAGCATGAGGTTGTCTCTCTGGAATTGTCTTGCCATCCCCAGGGCCCCTAATGGAGCTCTCTCCTCACTCCCTGAGCAGGCTTCAGCCTCACCTGCCATCAGAGCACCACTATCCATACAACTGGGGAAAACAGCTCTTGTCAGGATATCCATCATGTCCCAGGGAGATATGGGGTCCCCTTCTTCCATCAGAAAGGGTTGCAGGAGCATTAAGAGGGAGCTTTTCCAAGGAATCCAGCTTCACGGCATGCTTGGCAAGTTGCACAGTGCTATCCATTATGGCCTGCATGGAGCTGAGGTTTTCCAAAGCTTGCATTTTACTGCTGGGTTGCCCAAAGACAGTAAAAATCAGTCACAGTCAAGCCTGCATTGACCTTCAGTCAGGGGGGCTCCAGCACGCCGGAATTGCAGAAGAAACGCTGATCGCTGCTTCCCTATTCTCTGGGCAAAGTTATTGCATATAAACTGTGTATTGATTAGAGGCAGAAATTGTAAAGGATCCTCTCTGGGAAAACTGGCAGGTGGGAAGAAATTCAGGAGCTGACAAAAGAGCTACTTTAATTAGGAAGGGAAGCAAAGTGGTGGGGAGAAAAAACAAACACAACCTCCCCTCAAGAGCCTCCCACTCCAGATCTGAAAATCCAAGCAGGAATCATCTCTCTTATAGAAAAGAAATGGGATTTTGGAGCTGGGAAATGGAAGCAGGAAAAAGACCTGGCTTTTCCCCTCCATCCAGCACTGATGAGGATGGGGAAAAGACCAGCTGCACTTTCTGCCACTCCTGGATTTCATGTGTGGAGCAAGGAAAGCGATGGATCACCTAACAAGTGTGTAACAGCCATGCTTAACTCTGCCTTCTAGCTCCAAGTGCTTCAGGGTAATTACACATCTTGGACTTATTAGCTGTAATTACTAGGTTCTGTAATCTGCAGAATGTGTCATTAGAGCATGGGCAGCCTTGAATGGTCAATCAGAGAAGTTTCTTGTTTATCCTCTAACTTTTCCTGCCTCGGCGTTAGGTGATGTGCTATTTCTGCTGCTGGGAAACCTCACCATCCCCCCAGGATCCCTGCAGCCACCACAGGCTCTAGTTCCTGACCTGGGACACATACGGCCTGCAGCTGATTAAAGGCTACAGGAGCCTTTAAAAAATTTGGCTCTCCCTCCTACAGCCAAAATGTGATGTTCATAGTCCCAGCACTCCTTTGGATAAGCACCATTACACCAGGAGCAGCTGGATCAGCTGCAGGCTTCCAGCTCCTGCCTCCCCTCCCTTTGCTGCTGGGCACTGCCAGGACTCTGCTTTCAGCAGGAAAGCTTCTGAATCACACAGTCACCAGCAAGCAGAAAATAGAGGATTTAATGTCAGTTTGGACCTACATAAAAACCTTGCCAGCTCATCACAGATGGGACTGATCAGAGCCATAGCAGGTTCCTGACAACATCACAGTGTATAGAAATGAACTGGTTTAGGACTCTCCTACCTTCCAGACAGGTTTCTCCCTGCCCCAAATTCTGTGTGAGTCACTCCTCCTTTCACCTGGACTAATCTCCTGGCTGTGTTTCTCTTCAGCCTTCCCTGATTTTTGGGACACAGACTGGTCCCCCACCTCCAGGTGTTTGCTCCAGTCCATCCCTGCATGCAGCAGTTCCCCCTTGCAGGTGTCTCACAGCCCAGATCCTACTTTTACCCCCTAAAGTAAATAGAACCTCTCAATTAATGTCTGTCTCTCCTTCCAGATGAAAGCAAGCTGGCAGCTTGGCCAGAACTGTGGGAAAGCCTGGGATTCCCACACCTTGGACAATTAGCTTCTGGGTACAACATTTCCAAGGGCAGCTTAGCTTTGTTAGCTCAGCCTTTTTTCCCAAAATCCCTTTAATTTCACCCCAGTGCACGAAAGGGAAAAGCCCATCTGCCCATTCATCCCTGCACAGAGGCCTCACAGATCCAGGCTTTCCTAAAACCCAGGAGGTCGTAGCAAAGGGTAAAGCCCAAGGATAAAGACAGCTCCAGATAATTTGTCTCCAGTGTGATGCTTCCAAAGCAGGTGTCACCAATGAGCACAAATCAGGCAGTGATTGTGCCACCAAGCCCGGATTGACCTGAATAAGCTGCACCTGCTGTGCCCAGGCTCTGCCTGACCTATCCATGAGTGTTTTTTCTTTTTCCACAACATACGTCTTTATAAAAGCTTTGCAATCCATCTTTACAAGATGTAAAGATTTTACTTCCTTTTGGTTCCTGCTTATTGTTTTGGCCAAATAAAAAAAACATCCACGTGCAAGTGGAAAAAAATAAATCAAAACCAAAAGAGTGTGTGGGATATCCTGGACTGAAACGTACCCTTTCTTCCATCCAGATCCAAGGACGTATGCAATATTAGGATAGCTTACTATCCCACTTGCATTAGCAGTGAGCCAGGGTCATGGCAGCAGTATCCTCATCCCTAATGTTTATGGAAGTGCACCAAAAAGCCAGGCAGGTAGAGGGGGACATCAGGCTCCCCACAGGGGTAGGGACTACCTGGGACATTCAATCTTTTCCTGAGGCAGCAAAACTCCAGCTTCACTAACAGAGCTAATGCATCTCTCTGGGACGACAAAATGCAACCCAGCACAACACAAGCAGAATTTTTCATGGCAATTTTCAACATAAATTATATGTGACTTCTTCTTATGACCCTCTAACAACCCCTGAAAGCAGCACTCCCCTGTGGGAGGCCAATGGCCTCCCTTGCACTGGGCCAGCCAAGAGAGCTGTCGTAGTTTAAAACCGGAACATTGTCCTTGGAACCACCTAGGGAGGCAAAAAAAGATAATAAGGTGTGACCATCATTTCCTTCTTGTTTCCTTGGGAATCAGCATCCCATCCCTGATGCAAATAATGGGGTCTCTAAATAGACAAATTTTGGTTTCTCTTCCCTCCAGGGAAGCCTCTGAGGAGCCTCCAGTGAAGCCAGCAGAGCTCACTGGGGTTTACACAGATAAAAGAGGGAGCGTGTGGACCGTGGGCTCCTAAAGCAGTGCCAGAGATGCCTGTTATGGTAGGTCCACATTTCTGGCCACCAGCCAGCAGGTGAGTTGGTCAGATAAACCAAAAGCATCGCTTATCTTTTTTGCATGCTCAGGATTTTCCTCATTAATCCTTTTGCACTGTCCAAGGCTTGGAGATGAGAGTGGATATAATGCCAATCATTAGAGGAGCAATTACTTATCTCACAAGAGCTCTGAGAGGCTTAATCAGTTAATATTTGTAAACCACGATGAGCTGAAGGATGAAATTCATCCAAGGAAAAGGATTGCTCACAACAAAGCCCAAAGCAAGGCAGCTTTGCTGGCTGAGCTCCCCTCTAAGCCCAGCCACTCCTCACTGGTGGCACCGAGCATGGTGAAGCTGAAAGACACCTAAGGGAGCATTTCCTGCTGCATGCCAGCCCTCAGAACCCAGCGGGAATACGACACTAATGACATCCTTCAGAAATGTAATTAGCCTGCCTTCATGGCGCGGTGCATTAGGGAGAACTCAGAGGCTTGAAGAAATGGGCTCCAGTGGGTGAGAGCCAAGGTTTGTGCTTTGAAAGCTGCATTAGGGAAGGGGAAAAAAATAGAAAAGAAAATGTTCTAATATTACTTAATTACCCCAAGACATCCTGAGATGTAATTGAGCTTGGAGGGCTACATGAAGGCTGCGCGTGTGAGACCAGCAGAGGTTGATGCATTTATAATGAGACCACTTCGCAAGGCAAACAAGGTTCCCATGGAGGAAGAGGGGGGCAAAGAGGAAGGACAAGAAGAGGGCTGGGGAGGTATTGAGGTGCCTGAAGTTCTAGTGGTCTCCACCAGCTTCATGCAAAGTCTCTTCCCCTCTGCTTGGGTTTGCAGGCCAGGATGGATGGAGGCAGGATGGGAAGTGAAGGGTGTGGATACAGGTATAGCAAACCATGGAATTAACTTGCTCATGGTTTGGATGCTGAAAACCCCATAAAAACCCCTTAGTACCCAATAAAACAGTCAAGAGCTGCTATATCACACTGACAGAAACATCTCTCCATCCAGATCCAAACCCAAGTCGTTCAGGCACCTCAGCAGCATCCTCCTGGGGAAGCCTTCAGGCAGGGAGCAGGATGAGATAGCAAGAATGAGTCATCCTCAAGGCAGGGCTGTCTCTGAAGATGAGGGAAAACCTTCCCCAGAGTGGCCAGTGTTCATCCCCACTGCTCCCATGAACTTTAACGGAAACCAGGCAGCCAGATCCCTGTCCTGGAAAACATTCCTTTTATCCGCAACACCAGAGGCCTGCTGCATGCGCGCAATCCCATTCCAGCCCTGATTTACATACTGTACAGAAGGAGACATTAAAATCCAAATGGTTTATGGTAATTAACACTCATTTAAATATTATACTGGTAACCATCACTTCCAATTCTTCTCAGCCTTGAAGGGGCTCCATGTGCTTGTTCATATGTACAGGGAGATTTTAAAGAGATACTCCATCTCTCCTGATTGCTGCTTTCCCAGAAAAAGATGTTTAATGTTCATTAATTTTTTCATTTGGAGAAATTGCTGTGAAAAGCCACCACAGGAGAGCGGGATTTTTTTTAATGATTATTATTATTTTTGGAAAGAAAGTAATAATGGGGAGCCCTGCCTGTGGCAGGGATGTATTAGCTGAGCATGGCTCTGTGGGGGCTGTTAAAGCCCCATGATGGGTAACACAGAGCTGCCTGTCACCAGAGGAATGAAGACTATAGAGATCAAGCAACCTTTAAGTGGGAACAAATGCATTATTTATCACAAATTAATCCTTCTTTCTCCTTTTTCACCCAAGCAGCAGGACTGGGTCTCACGGGAGGCCAAGGGGACCTCTCAAGCACCTTTGGTGGGCCTTGCAATGATCCACCCCTTTGTGATATCAAAAATCAATGGGAAGTAGATACATAGTGGACAAATCCATAGGTTGTAGTACAAAATAAAGTTGTAAGAGGCTATAGGTGTCCCAGACCTGTTTTCAAGAGCTGCTCCAGCAAGGTCAGTCAGGCAGGACCCTGCAATCCAGTGAAAGCTGCACCACAGCATCCCTGGAGGAGGGGGAAGAAGAGAAGATGCCCATTGCTGTATCCTTCAGACAGCAGTCCAAGCACTGACAGCTCTGTGTCTTCCCATTGCCTGGGGAGTTTCCTCCAGATGCAGGAAGTTTTCCTTGAAGGGATATCAAATATCCACTCCAGCATCTACCAGTCCAGCCAGCCAGTCCCACTGATCCACAGAGATGCCTGCTCCTTCTGGGAATAACTCCGGCACAGGGTGGGAAAAGGGCCAGTGTGGTTGCTGTGCCCCACATTTACCTCTTTCCCCCTGAGCCCCAGGAACACAGACAGGGCATGTGAGACCTGCACAGCACACCCTGAGATCCAGCTGTAGGGAGAGCTCCCCTCTCCTCACAGCCCAAAGCAAATGACCAGCAATCCCACCCAGGGCAAGTGATCCATGTTCACACCTCATCAGAAAAAAAACTACCCAGGATATTTGACAGCCTTGTGCTCCAAAATATTGTTCCTCACCCACCCATCCATGAGAAAGCCTGGGAAGTGGCAGCAGAGCCCAGGAGCTGTTTCAATGCCCCTATTATATTAATGATGTTTTCTGCCCAAACCATCCCAGGTGTGGCTCCTTGTTACAAAACAGGAGTAGCCAGGAGAGTCTCCCTGATCCCTTCAGGCTTGGACCTGTCCCTTGAACCACAAAAATCCCATGAGAAACACTCAGGATTTTCTTGCGGGGGACCACCAAGGGATGCTGAGAGACATAAGCAAGAGCCTGAGCCCATTCCGATCACTTGACAAGGTCTTGCGAGATCCATGTTTGCATTAAAAAGAAATTAAAAGCTTTTCCACCCCACTAGCTTGCCCAAAGCCTGCATACTAAATAGTAAATGCTACCTATGAGGTTGAATAAAATCTTCATTAAAAAAAAAAAAAGCCAGCAGTCACTGAATACATCATGAACAAAGACATTGGGGAGGCATTGTTCTTCTTCTGCCTGATGGACCATGCTGAAACACCTGTTTCTTATTGTGGAACTGTTAGTAACTGTCACCACCAAAATCAGGGCTGAAAAAGTGTCATTAAGTCAAGTTATTCCAACCTCCACCAAAATGGGAAGGGGAAAAAAAAAGCCAGAAAGGAGGAAGAGAGGCAAAGCTAGGATTGAGATACATGTCAAAGCATAATTGTCCGTGTGTCCCCCAAAAAAACACCAAATGAATCCATCTTAGATGGCTCCTGCCTCACCAAGATCTTGCTGACATGAAGGACACAGCTGGGTAACCATAGGCAGTTTTAACTGATTAACTACAGACGTTGACCCTTTCAATTAATTCACTGGGGATTTGTTTCATTCTAATAATTTCCTAAAGCTGTAGCCTCGCCATAAAGTCAACAGAAAAGCAATTTCTGGTCCTTTCTCCTATACCAGCTGTCAAAGGTGGAGGGATGGTTACCCAGGGGTGTTTAAGGTAATCTTGACTCAGGTAGGAATGAACATTAGAAGAACACAACTCCTTAGGAAATGCAAGATCTTTATCTTCCCAAAGAAACCTGGAGTAGTGAAAATCTTATATCCCCTACTTTGCACGGTTCAGGCATGGTAATGGACCTGAGTTTATCACTGGAGGAAAAAAAATCTCTCATTGTCATTTGTTGTGCTGCTCACTGACTCTATCCATCTCCCATCACTGTTTAAAGCTTTATGTCGCTTTACAATAGCAAAAATGGTTATTCCTCCCCAATATCACAACCAATCTTAGGTTTCCCTCCTCCATAGAATCAGCAAGACCGGGTAAGACCTCTAAGATCATCGAGTTCACCCATCAACCCAGCAGCACCACCATGATCCCAAGTGCCATAGACACACGTTGTTCCAACACTTCCAGGGACGGTGACTCCACCACTTTCCTGGGCAGTCTGTTCCAATACCTGACCAGCCTTTACATGAATAAATCTTTCCTATTTAAACCTCCCCTGGTGCAACTTTTCCTTCAAGGCCCTGGTTTTCAGCAGTTTCTGCTCAGTGGAACCCAGCTGCCACCCAAAGCACAGGAACTGACATTCACAAGGAGTCACAAGAACTTCCTGGAATGGGTTGGGCACAGTCCTGTCAAAAAAAAAAAAAAAAAAAAAAAAGCCAATTACCTTGATATTTTCTCTCAAAATGAAAAATTAAGTGGAAATTCTGGCTGGAGCAACTCTTTGTCCTCAGCTTGGGAATCCACATAGTGACAACCTGAAAGCTTCACCCTCCTTGTACCACACAGAGCATCTGGATCAAGTCTCTTTAGTTATATTTTCTTGAAATATCAGAGCTTATTTCCCCCCACTTCCCCTTGATCCACAGCCTAGAAGAATTTTAAAAGGATCCACACTTCTCCAGTGGTGCAAGCACACTCAACAAAAAGATGCACCTGAGATGACCTTGAAACAAGCCCAAATTAATCTCTCCAATGTGAGCTGCTGCTGCAGAGACAAAGCATTCCTTGAGCCATGGTCGGGGCTCTGGAAAGCGGGATAGGCAGAGGATGGCATCCTTTATCTTCCTCTCCCTGACAGCCTGAGAAAGGCTGGTTCAAAGGAGCAAAACAAAACACTCACCTGCATGACAGAATAGTTAACTTAATCCCCCAAAGGCTAATCCTGTTAGCATGTAAAACTAGGAGTGATAATTGTAACCAGTTTTCAGCCTTTACTGTAGTGGAAATAATCACTTCAGTGCCACTGCCTCGCTTCCCAGAGACTCCTTTCTCTGCAGATTATTTTAAACTAATCTAACAAGGGGGAGGAGGAAGGAAGGAGGGTGTAAGATTAAAGATGACGGAATTTTTAAGACTGGAGCAGGAGGGTGAGGTTTGGGCAGCCACAGGTTGGTCTGAGCAGCAGCTCTGCTTGAGAAGCAGCTCCAAAGCAAAAACCTAAGAAAATGGGTAAAACCAACTGGATTTCATGCAGATGGATTCAGTCAGGAGAGCCCCGTAAATATATTTTTCTGGGACATAACAGCCTTTTTTTTTTCTTTTTTCTTTTTTTTTTTTTTGAGACAAAAGCCAATCATTGTCTTTTGTGAGAGAGCTTGACCATCTGGACTTCAGAAAAGCATTTGATATTGTGCCACACGGGCAAATGATTAGTTAAACTGTAGGAGGGGAACATCACTATAAGAATTATGAATCAAAAAAATGCTTTGCCTAAAAAAAAATATTAAGATTATAATAGATAATACCAAAAAAGGAGGCAGCCTGGAGAGATTTTGCTGAGCAGGCTGTTCAGTCACCACTCACATTCAACACTTCCTTAACAACGGGGGACCAACACTCATCAAACTCACTACTCTGGAGGCAAAACAAGGCAAAACAAGGAGTTTTGGCATCATTCGGAAGGAAATTATGCCTTTGAGAACCACACCAATGGATGTGGAATGACGTTCAGCAGGACAAAATCCCAGGCCAGGTTTAAAAGATCAGTGGTAAGGGTGAAAAGTCTGTAGAGAAGCCCCACCTGTGTGGTTGCGCTTGTCCTATAACAGATATGGGGACCCTGATGGCAAAAAGGCATCTACAATTCAAAATATTTCCAGGAGAGAGAAAAAACCTATTAACTGCTACCTCAGAAACCCAAAAGGCTGAGGAACAGCTGGAATATAAACTGGTCTTACTGGCCAGCATGGGAGGTTTCCCAGTGCAGTATCTCCAAACCCAGGTCTTCTCCAGCACTCTCCAAACAAAAGATTGTCTCTGTTGGAACCCACGGATTTCCCATCCTCAGACAGACCTGCAAGGCCCTTGGAAAGCAGGAAGGGATGAAGCAAAGGGATTTCAACAGAAATTAAACTGAATTGACTCCGGTTAATTTTCATGACAAGATACTTTGGGCAAACATTATTAAGCCTCCTTAGGTAATGTAATCAGAAGTTCAGCCCCTTTTATCTAAACACTGCACACAGAAAAATATCCATCATCTCATAAAGTGGGAAAAACTCTTTTTCTGAATAAAGGCTTTTTTTCTTTACAGCCTTCTTTAAGCAGGTGAACGTTTCATAAGGAACCCTGGGCTTGTTCTAGGTGCATTTGGATCTCTCCTGAGTAAACCAGGAGACAGATTCAAGTCCCACATCAAAAAATGTGACAATAATCCTCTTCAGGTGGCTGCTTGAAGGAAGAGAAGACAGCAACAAAGGCCTCTAAACAGGGAATTACTCAGCTTTACACAGAAAATTCTGTCTTTATGGGCAAAACCCACTCACTGTGAGCAAGAATGGCCAGAAATTGAGACAAAATGTTTTTTAGTCAGAGAATGTCAACCCAAAGATCTCACACAGAGGGGAGAAAAAAGCCATTTCAAATGACATATTTATTCACCCAGGCCAGAGATTTTTCAGCGTCATCGTGGAGTTGTCAGTGGTTAAAAAAAAACCCCAACGAAATGAAAGGAAGAAAGAAGAAAATAAGAAAAATAAAGCTTCACAAAGCACAAATAACCTGGTATGTTGGGCACTGGCCAGGGATGCAGATGGCTCAGATTCAAGACCTTCAGAGCAGAGGAATGCTCTCCAGCATTCCCAGCGAGGCCCTAGCCATAAACCAATCCTGGGAGTTCCACTCTCACCTTCTGGTTGGAGAAAAAAAAATCCTGGTTTTAACTTGCTGTAGGAAAAGCCCATCTTTTGAAACCTCAGGGAGGGCTGTGGGATGAGAAAGAAGCAGGTCCCTTCCCTCCCTGGTTTTGATTACACCTTATTAGCATCATTGTTTGGTTTAAGGTTTCCCATCAAAATTCCATTCCCAGTGAAGACCTTGACTGAAAAAGTAAGCAAGCATTAATAGGAGCTGTATCTCATTAAGACCAGCTTCCTAAGAAACTGGAGCTCCTGGGTGTGTGTGTGTGACCATCTCAAGCTGTCATTTAGTAATTTTTCCCCAGTTTTGACAAAGGGTAGAAATCACAAACTCTTACATTCCTGAAATCTTAAGGAAAAGAAATAGCTGGAGAAAGGAGGACAGCCTGCCCAACCTCACTGTCAGCCACCAGAGAGCCTACACTGAGGAAAATCACAGTAGATGAAGCTCTGTGCCTTCCCTTGCCAGCAGCAGCACTTGGCTCTTACAAAAAATTTATAAATTACTGTCAGTAACAGCCCAGTCTAAGAGGCAGGGAGGAAGAAAGGAGAGGCTTTTGCATTGAGCTTGTCCTTTTCCTGGGAAGGGCCGGTCCTTGCAGCTGGTGGGATCGAGGGCTTTGCCACTGCTGGCTCCGAGCAGATGGTGTGGACACGCCTGAGCTGGAGAAACCTTTTGTAATGAAACGCCTCTCCCAGAAATTAACTTTAATTAAGGCATGAGTGCTTAATATCTGTATTTGAGATATTAAGACTTCAGCAGAGCCCATTCCCAGCCTCTCATCTCTCACCTTCCCCAGCATCTCCTCCCGTCCCTGGGTGCTGCCAACCAGCCTCAACCCACTTCTGAGGAAGGTGGCCCCAGCTGCTAATTTGCAGGGAAACGTGCAGGAACATCACATCTTGGAGCTCTCCATCCCTCCTGGAAAATTTGACAGGGGGTTCAAAACTTGTTAAGAGGAGGCTGGTGGGAGGAAAGGCACTGACAGACACTACAATCACATAAGCTGCTTTTCCTCGGGAAACCAGGCTAAAAATAATACCCTGCAATTTGACAGCCTCAACCCAGGAGAGCCACCAATGTGCCAGTAAGGATGAGGAGCAGAGCCTGGATGGGGGCTGGCTCGAGGAAGGCACAGGGACAGCGTCCATGAGTCAAAAACCCCACCCTCAACCTACAATGGCACCCACTGCCACCCACCATGGCCACTCCAGACACCCAGGTCCATCCAACTGGAATTTTGTGAGCAAAAGGGCTCCTGCGAGATCCCCCACTCTGAACCCACAGCTTGCAGTCTCACCAGACTGCTGCTGAATTGGTCTAAAAAAAGGCTGTTTTATGGCCCAAAACCACCAATGCAAGAGGGAAATCTTGCTGTCACAGACACAATTCCACATCCCGCTCCAGTGATACAGGAGTTAACCCCTTGGTAGTAATTGCTATGCACAGGCAGGGGGAAGAGATTCTGATAGCTTTTATTATCAGGGTATCCAGACGTAAAACAAATGCTTGCAATATTTATCCATGTCATCACCTAGAGTAAGTAGCCTGATTTGTCAAATGGAGACAAGATACAGGGATGTCAATTAGGGGGAGACGGAGGGCGAGGCAGGGGAGAAATAGTGCCCAGGATCCATCAGGGTTGCAGATGCCCTATCCCAAACGTCAGATACAAAACCACAAGTGGTTTTCACTGGTGAAACACAGGCAGAAACCCAAAACAAGAGGGTGAGGGCAAGGCAAAGGGTCCTGCTTCGCGGTCAGCCCTCTGCCCCCGGGGTGGGTGCGAGTGCAGGTTGGCAGCCTGCAAAGCTGGGGGAGCAGGACGGCAAGGAAGGTTTCCTTTGACTGCCCTCTAATGCCAGGTAGAGGGAAAAAGGGATGGGTGCTGAACAACATGGCAGGAACCTGCCGTTAGTAAGGCAGCAGGACTTGGGAACAATCCCCACAGGGAGGTGAGAGATGCTGCCGTAAACCTAATGGAGCCCAAGAACAGATCAAGGACTGAACTTGGAGCAAACACCACTGACTGCACTATGCACCCTGAGGGGTATTTTAGGCCACTATGACCGGCAGGTATTCCTCTTTTTCCTCAGAAATCATTAGCCCTGCACAGAAATGATGGACAAAAGTCTTGTTGAAGGCTGGGGTGGGTGGTCCCTCCATCCCAGCTGTTGGAAGCTTGGCCAGGCAAACTCTCCTCTATGTAAGCCAAGGCTTCCCAGCAGCAGGACCACCAAGGCTGAAGGGTATTAAGAGTTTGGTTAAATGTTAGCAAGTCCCAGCCTCAAAAAAAACCCCCTAAATATTAACTGCCAGCCTTAAAACCTGCCTCCGGTAATGCCCATCACTGGTGGCACCAGTCAGGAGAAAGTCCCTGACAGAGCAAAGCAATGGAGGGTGACAGCTCCATCCTTGAGATCACAGCTTTGGGGATAACTTTTAGCCAAGCTCCCCAGATGTTTATACCCCTGGATATTTGCAGTCAAGCCTTCCTTCTTCCCCCATCCCAGCAACAGGTGACAGCAATGACCTGGGAAGCAATGTTACTTCCCAGGCAGAAAATATCCAGCACGTTTCAAGACTCCTGAGAGTGTCATCCTGTGCCAAAGTCACCATGAGGAGCCCTACAGGAGAAGGAGCAAAGCCCTAAGCAAAGCCAAAAGGGAAATGCTGACACCGGGATTCCTCTTGCTTAACTGAATAACTGCAGACACCAGCATGTGAGCTACTCATTCCACACACCTGTCTGTGGGTAATGAAGAGAAATAGGCACTGTTAGGACACAAATCGATTGTAGGTGTCTGGTGCAGCAGATCAAACCTGAGCTGGAAGCACTTGTGCAGGGAAGTCGCAGCCATTGCCATCCAAACTGTCCATGGAGCAAATCCCTCCCAAGAACAGTTCGGGGGGTGGCAGAAGGAAGTGGCCTGGGAGCAAGATGAGTCTTCATGAGAGGAGAGCTGATGTCTGGAGACAGCCAAGGCTGACGGGCAAGCGCCAACACCCTCCTTCCTCTCCATCAGAGATGGAGTGCCTGCCTGCCACCTCTGGGGACTGGCCAGGAGGGAAGAGGGATGACAGACACATTAGCACCTTCTTCTTCTTGACAGCTTGTTTTTGTCCCAGCTTTCTTGTCCTCCACTAATTATTTCCTTTTGATTTGGAGACTTCAGATGAAACAGGGCATCTGTGGCCTCCAGCTCCCGCTTTGGGGCTGAAGAGGGGGAAAAAAGCCCTGAATTACAGAGGACTTGGAGCAGGGGGAGGCTTGCTCTTGTCCTTGCACCAGGAAAGCAGGAGTTTCTCTTTAGAAATATTTGGTGCATAATTTTTACCATGAAGGTGGTGAAATCAGAGTTCTCCCAGAGAGGTAGTGGATGATCCATCCCTGGGAATATTCAAGACTAGGCTGAACGAAACTTTGAGCAACCTAGTGGAAGATATCCCTGTCCATGGCAGGGGATTGGACTAGGTGGCCTTTAAAGGTCACTTCCAACCCAAACTATTTTATGATTCTATAAAATCTTCAGGCCAGACCTGAGAGTTACAGAACATTGCACTGGGATTTGGGGCTGCTCAGGGAGACCAGAAAGGGTTGAGGTCCTACAGCAAGGAGCACAGATCCACAAAGTGGACAACATCTAGAAGTATCCAAAAATCAGCAGGAAGATATGCAGAGCAATCTAAGGAGTTTGTTTTCCAACCTGGAGGGCCACTCTACCCACCTGGGCATGGAGCATAAATCTCTGCAATGCTCCTTTAAATTAATCCATGGGAAGAGACTCATGAAGCGGCAAAAGGTCAGCGAGGGTGATGCAGACCAGTGGTTTGGAGAATTCTTATTCTGGCCGATAACTGAAGATCAGAAAGAAAAAGGGCACATGCTCACAGGAGAAGGAGTCAGTCTCCACCAGGAAGGCTGAAGACAATCACAGCCCCTGTGGGGTGTAAAACGTTCCTCTGCACCATTCCAGCCCTGCCACCAGCGTGCCTCACAGCTTTGGGGCACCAGCAGCAAGCAGCCACGAAGATCAACTCCCTGCCCTTTCCCAAACCATCACAGCACACACAAGACAGCAAGAAAGCACCTGAGGGAAATGCCAGCAGCCCAATGTCCCATCCCCGTGGGACATGAGCTGGGTTGAAAGGTCCCTCTGCTCCACACTCTCCTGGCCAGCAGAACTGCAGTGCCCCGAGGGACCAACTCACAGGTTTTTCAAGCCCATACGTTTGCATTAAATGGTCTGTTAGAGATTTGCTGGTGGTTTTCAAGCTCTGACAGCCTGGTTTTTACTTTAGTTGCCTTTAAGCCACCTTGTGAAATTTTCATATATAAATATGGAAATATGCAAAACCCCACGGATTTATAGGATCTGACACTGCAGTTTAAATGAATCCCCCATGATCTCGTCTTTTGCATAGGCCCCCTCCCACAGCACCCCTTCCTCCGGTCTCCAGCGCGGGCCACTCCGTGAGGAGCGATAATCCTTTCAGGCAGCTCTGGCAACATAGCCACACTGTCCTCTGCCTCCCAGCCTACCAATCTCCAATCATTTACACTAGCTGGGACAATGCCTGCTGCTCCTCTCCCATAAAAAGGGGGTCATGCTGTGCCCATCCCTGGAAGTGCTCAAGCTCAAGGCCAGGTTGGATGGGGCTCTGAGGAACCTGGTCTAGTAGAATGTGTCCCTGCCCATGGAATGGGGTCTGGAACAAGATGTTCTTTAAAGTCACCTCCAAACTATTTATTTCATGGTTCTATTTCAATTCTGTGATCCAGTTTTGAGTTGGACGGGGCAAGGCAGCCCTGGGGATACAACCACGGTAGTAAAGCAGTGGAAAATCCACACTATGCTGCTGCAGGAAAAGCCTTGATCAGATCCTGTGTGGCTTCAGAGGAGACAGACCCAAGATGAAAATGTATTGGACGTGCAAATCCCACAGGGAAAAAACCTCCTCCCCTTACAGCTCCCATCACAGGAAAGCCCTGCTGTCACTTTGGGGTTAAATCAAAAACTAAAAGCTCCATCTCTCACCATTTTCCCTTCCTGCCCAGCTCTGCCTGAGGATCACAAAGCTTTTGTGATGGGAGCCAAGGGCAAGCTGAGGTTTCTTTTTTCTCTGAGAGGTAGACAGGAAAACACAGCATGTCCCTGGGGACAGGGCCCTTGGCACAGGGGGATTCTTTTGGACTGAAAACCCCTCAGGGTTGGAAAAATGCCTTTCCTGTTTTTCAAACTACTCCCCGGAGAGGGTGAATGCAACAAAAACCCACCCTGAGCTCCCAATGTCAGAAAACTCCCCTGAAACCTCACTCCCCATGGACAGGGGCACACGGGTCACCCAGAGAGGGGCAGGACCAGGAGTTCATCCAAGCTGCACAGCCACTGCCATCCCACACAAATTTAAAATCATGTTAAAAAAAAAAAATAAATGAAGGTTGAGGTAGTGGTGGCCTATATGAGGCTGATGCTTACACTGGGTTTAAATGAGTGAAAATCAATTTTAAAATGAGGATGTAATAATATATATATTTGTTAGTAGAGTGTTAAAGAAAGTAAAACCAGTGGCTTGGAGAAAATTGCTCCTTCAGTATGTGCAACAAGAGCCGGTTAAAACAATCTTCCAGCAGCCATCCATTTTCCGAGCAGCGCCCCGTGTTCCCCCTGAATTCCAACTTGTTCAATCGGTTTGCGGCAGCGCAGGAGGTGCTTCCCTCGTGGCTGCGAAAGCAGATGGAATATGGCTGTGGCATCCTGTTGACCTCCGCCTCTGCCACTTGTTTTTGAGGGAGAAATTGGAAGTTTGGCTCTGCAACAAGGGCTCGGTTTGTGAGCTTGAAGGACACACAAGGAAGGAAAGCCCAAAAGAGCCAAGGCTGATTTCCTAAGCACAGGCAATGCCTCCTTTGTTTAACAAATGGGGAGCTTAAAACACAAAATGTCTTTGCCTGGGAGATGGCAGCACCACTTCCTTACCGAGTTCAGCAGCTCTCCTCCACTATTTTGTATGACTTTTTTTTCCTTTTGGCCTATTTTCTGCATCAAGAGAATTTCAATTTCCCTCCAAAAGCAACTTGATAAAGATGATAAGAAGATAAAAAAGTGGGGGGAAAAAGTGTTGGTGCAGCTTTTTCTGAAGGAGATGCCTACAAACAGCTGTACTGGAGCATGTAATTCTTTCAGATAAAGTGTATTTGTTATTTTCTAAGACACTGTAAATTTAAACCCACAAGTTTGGTGTTAGGCCTGCACTTGGTTATCAGATTGACACATCCTGATTAACGAAGGAGAATTAACCTCTCTGAGTGCAGAAAAAGCTGATTATTTAAAATAAGTCAAAGATTCTTTTCCAGTTCAGCTCATATGGACAGTCAGTTATTTTAAGACAATCCATGCAAATACATTTTTGGCTGCACATGTCCTGGCATCCGTGGGTTTGCTAAGCTGCTCTGCCAAACCCTGGGCTTTTCCTGCCGCCAGCTTGAGCCAGAGCCTTTCCCCTTGCCAGAATTCACTGAGGGAGGCTAAGGAAGGGGAGAAGCACCTTGTCAGCCCCCAGCAACGTGTGCCCAAGCCTCTGCCATGTCTCCATTGCTCCTTTCTCAACCCCTTCCACCATCTCACACTTCCTCCCTCAGCATGAATTCTGCCACTACTGATTCATGACATCATTAGCTTTTGCTGTCACCAGAGCTGACAATTCAAAAGGCCCTTGAGAGCTGTCTGCAGAAACACAATAAATGAGATCTCTTAATTAACGCCTCCCTTAACTAAATAAATTAATTTTATGCAGCTGATATGTCGCATCTTCACAGTTTGAGGATGACTGAGTAGCTGAAAACATCCCTCTCCTCGGAGCTATTGGAAAGACTTTTTTGCTTGACAGTGCTTCTATAAACAAACCCGGCTC
>VZTI01002404.1:100831-111686 GCA_013397865.1 Struthidea cinerea | reverse complement strand
GGAGGGAGGGAGGGAGGGAGGGAGACTTCTGGAAGCAGGCCAACTGGCATCCCTCTGCTCCAGCATCCCTCAGCACCCAGGCTTCCAGGAGAAACCCCTCACCTGGACCAGGGAGGGGAAGAAACCCCTCTGCAACAGGAGAGATGGGGGATGTGGACTCCTGCATCCTTAAGTGGATGCAGAGACAAGGCAACACACCTCCTTCACTTCCCTGGAGGAAAACCAGCTGCAGCTATGCCGAAGCATGGAGAAAAAAGCTAAGGATGCTTCACCCCCAAGTGAAGGCTCATGAACAGTCTTGTAGTGAGGGCCACAAAACCTAATCACAAAGATTAAAACAAAAAGGACTTGAGCACACAAGAGTTTGGATTTCAGCCCTTCTGTTGGCCAAAGCAGATCCCACACCCTCACAAACAGATCCCTACTTAAATATAAGTGTGGAAAATGGCTGCACATCCGGACTTCACATCCAGCATGGATCCTGATGGATCCATCTCTCAGTGTGGCATATCTTAGATTTTACACCCACACACATCCTCCTCTCCAAATCCACCTTTCATTTCAGGGCAGGCGATATGGGCACATGGTCTCTAAAGGCGGCCTTCTGTTTCACCTCTTTTCCCTTCACTTTTCTCTCCCTTTTAACCCAACAAGCAGGGTCTTCCTTGGGAAGGAAGGAAGGAGAGCTGGGCTCTGGTCAGGATGCCCACAACTTGTTCTCTGTAGGCAGCCACATGATAAAAGCCTCCTCTCTGGCCTTTGATGGCTGGAGAAAAAAAAACCAACCTGAAAGCTTACCACTAAAAAAGACATTCTCCTCCAGGTCTGAATCACCAACACATCTTTTGGTCCTTGAAGAAATGCGATAATCCAAGGGAACAGATTCAAAGCCAAAATCAAATTGTATTATCCAGGTTATCACCAGGGCATCCTGCAGAGATGCAGCCAAGAATTATTTCCTCCTCACTTTCTTTCACCTGGTGGAGCATGACAGAGAGAAAGATGCTTCCTATTTTCTTTTTTTTTTTTTTTAAGGAAAATAATTAGATTTTTCAAGAGGCTTGGATTTAAAATCAATTTCCCAATTAAAAAGTGTAAGGTTTACAGTTGGTGTAGGATTTAAGCTGGGGTTGTTTGTTTGCCTTCTGGGATCAATGCGCAACCCCCAGGAGCCATCATTGTCACCATTTGGACAAGAACTCTTTAAGTAACCTTTGGGGGAAGTGTTTTCCTGCTCAAAAACAGTTTAAAGGATGGATAACAAAAAAGACTATGCTCCTGCCAAGTAAAACCACACTGGGCAGATAATATTGAAAGGTATTAAAAAGCAATGCCCACTTCGTTTGCAGGAGCAAGGAAAACAGTCTCCAAGAAATCAGAGTTTGGAGGAGGTGGATTCTCTGATGTGCATTAAGGGACTGGTTAACTCGAAAATCCCCCCTGAGGGGCACCACCAGCACCTTCCTTTTACCCAGCTCCCTCCAAAGGAATTGGTTCAAGGCTAAACTCTCTTATCACCTACAAGCAGAGCCTGACCTCTGCCATACTTGCAGCAAGTCCTGTTACTTTAGGGTTGTCCAGAGAAGCTGATTATTGCAAGCCAGGAAGGAGCATTCTGACTTTTGAGGTGTTTACAGCTTTTATCACAGAAAAAATCCACCTGCGCCAGCTGTAAAAATAGATAAAATCTCCCAGCAAAGCCTGCTCTCCTCAAGATCCCATGTTACTAACAAGTCCCTGTACACTCTGGGAATGCCCCCCCAAAAGCTGTGAGGTTTTCTACCAGTTTAATCTGGCCTGTGATCCTGGCTTAGAGGAGCTCTGGAGACAACTTGAATGCGGACAGCACATCATGTGGCTGTGCTGACCAGGGTCAGAGCAAGCTGGATCAATGCTTCCATCGTCTCAGCAAAGACCAAGAGGAGAAGGAAGAAAAGCAGGTTAAAAAGCAATTTTATATCTCTTTTCATGTAGCAGGGGAGATACTTTCACATGCAGAGCACAGGAAGCTCCTTCATGGCCATGTTTCCACCTCCTTCCAGGCATCAGAGAGATTTTGTCCCCTGCCACGGCAATGTAACGTAGATGTGGAGGTGGCCCAAAGACAACTTGGAAGGAGGACAGGGAGTGGAGTCAGAAGCAGTGAGCAGTGCTGAGGGAGCTGCAGGAGCCCGAGGGCAAGGAGATGTTGGAAAGCCATCACGACAAAGTAAAGTTGTTGGAGGAGGGATGCCGGGGGTTGGCACCCGAAGGGAACGAGACTGCACACAGCCTCCAAGTCTTTTAGGCTTTCTCAGAACCCTGGTGCCACCAGAGAGCATTTGATGAGCTGAAAAAGAAGCCCTCACCTTGCATTTTGTAAAGTGTCTATCTCCTGCAGCCCAAGAGGGAAGAGAGGAGGAGGAGGAAAAAGTGCAATCACCCTGTACAAACTGAAAGGGAAGGAAGGAATCGGGAGACAGGCACCCCAGGCTTGACTCATACCTATTGATGAAAATTAGATAAGTTTGCCTGCAACTGCCTCCTTCCCACACTTTTTTCCCGTCCCAACTCATCCTTTGATCCTTCTCACTCAAAGAACCCCTAATTCTAGTGGACCCATTTTACCAAAGCTAGAAAAGACACCTGGGCTCAGAAGGAAGGGAGCTCTCTCTCCAGGAAAGACATCCCTCCTTTTCTCATCTTTGAGTGAAGGGCTTGGTCCCACTGAAATCCCAGGGCCAGAAGCTGTGTTCAGCAGCCAGCTCAGCTTTTTGACCAGGATATTCCTCCAAACAAAGAGGGAGATCCTCTGGCTGCCGACGAAGAGTTTCTGGTTTGAAATTTTTACTAATTTCTTGCTTCCACAAGAGAGGAAGATATTCATTAAAGTTCACTTTTCAGTGAAAAAAACTCTCTCCAAGATTACCTGGAGTTCTGAGGGGAAATAAGCTGAAGGACAAGGCTGTGTGGGACTGCTGGAGGGGACAAGAGTTCCTGCACATGCTGCCATCACCAGCATTCGGTTGCCCTGAGATGACATTATCACTTTTATCCTCATCTCTCCTTTCCAATTCCCAGGGAGTGAAGTGAAAGATGAAGTTTTTGAGGGGCAGGCAAGCACAAGTGCACTTTGACAGCGCTACCAACAGAGTACCTGCTGCCTATATTCATTGGGGCAGCTAAAAGCAGCAGGAATCACCTCAGGAGAGGCATGGGAAGACTATGGGACATGCAAGACCTGGTGTCCCAATCTTCGTGACGCGTTCCTTGCCCCCTCCACTCAAGATGGGATGTAGCCCCTTTTTTGAGGATTTACAAGACACAAATGCCTTTGCTGCCCCTATTTCTCCTTCCCTAAGTCAGTCTCAGCTCTCAGCCTCACTGGCTGCTTGAGGACTATGTTCAGAAGCTCACGAATTCTTTTTTCTTTGTTTAAGTAATTTTTAAAACCTATTTTTTGGTTCCCTGCTGTCTTCATGGACACACCTCAGCTAAAAATGTGTCTCCAATGACATATCATTTATCCAGGGCCTGAGAGGGAGCAAAGAAATTGTTCACTCACTCCCCAGACAAGCACAGGAAAGTCAATATTCCCTCCCATTCCTGCTGTCCCATTAAACTAATTTTATGCATGAGGTGAGATCACATCTTTCCTAAAAATAATAATAAGAATAATAATAATGAATACATTTTTCTCCAGTGAAAGCACCAGTGAAGAGGTTTTGCTTTACCACAAAGTAGACATTTCCAGAGAGCACATCTACAAGCTGCCTACTTAAAAATGCACCAGGAATAGCCAGAATTAGAGGATGAAGGAATTTATGAAGCTTCCTGGGTTATTCCGGAGCAGAAAGGTTAAGGAATCACACATCAACCTGTTTCCAAAGCAGCACCCTCCCAAGGGCAGATTGATACTTGTAGGATCCACACACACAACTGGAATGAGGGAATGAACTAAGATCACTGAAGCATAGATTCACAGCTACTAAATTTGGGAAGAATTAGACTTCTAAAAATCCAGAACAGGACTCTGGACACTGATGCCAAACAGCACCCCATGGAAAAAAACCCAATATCCAAAGTGATTACAGGAATCTCCAGTCCCCACCTCACCTGCAGAGAGCTCAAGGATGACTCCACTCATTCCTGCCAAGCCCCAAACCCCAGCTGTAATGAAGAAGGGGAGATGGGAAGATAAACAGATAAATCAAGTCCTTCCAGAGATGCCAAGCAATGCAGAAGTAGCTTTGTGGGAGAGAGAACATTATGAGGAGATGTCTCAGGAGAGAGTCTGACTGTGCCATGCAAGGAGAAGGACAAGGGAAAAAAGCTTTTAGCACCTGTTTGCTTGCACTTATAAATAAGAAAAGAGGCAACTGCAGTTAGAGAGGACAGTAGACACCAATCTCTCCTTGAATCCTGGTCGCTGTCCCCTCCATGAACTCCACACTTTGCGACGGCTGCAGCTGCAAGAGGAGGGAAAAGGCAAGTGGATCACATCCCGCTTCCTCCTGAAGGCAGGCACGGAGGAGGTGCAGCTCTAGTCACACACACAGACACATTTCCCAGAGAGGAAAGCTGAGAAACATAACACCCATAATTAGAGGGTAAGAGCTGCAAATACAACAGTGGAATTAAAAGCAGGGAGAAGTCCAGAGCAGAAAAGCAGAGCTTCAGCACAGTCAAATTTGCAGCATTTGACCAGCCCTTGAACCTGGCTTGCTCTGCCAGGGCACTCAGCTTTCCCAGCCAGAGGAATTCACACATCCACGAGAATGAGGAGGGCTTAGCTAACAGAGCAACCCTGAGCATGCAACCAGTGGGATACAGGAAAAACCACTTTTCCACAAGCAGGGATGGACATGCCTCCTCCATCATTTGCTCCCAGGGCTGAATATGTTTAGCAGTGATTGCAGAGAGTTATTACAAGCAAGGTTATGGACACTGAGGCCCCTGCGTAAAGATCTGGACATGCTGTGCTAAGGAGAACATCTCCCTATTTGCAACCCACAAACAAGGTCACAGAGCACAGGTCCCTCCAGCCAGAGGCCTGAATAAAACAGCTGTTTAACACAAAACAGTGCCCAGACCTCCTTTTGTCCCTGCCACGGGGTGCCCTGAGCATCCCAGGCTTTGTTTTAGGTGGTTATGACCCAGAAGCAGCTGTGGCCTCCACACCTCCCCACCAGAGAAGCCTAGCTGAATCAGCAAGGTCCATATCCTCCTTGGAGACCTGTGTCACTTGGCTTTGCACCATCTTGCAGGAAAGTCCACTGAAGAGAGCAAAGTCCTGAATGATAGCAAGCAACAAAGATCTGGGAAGGGAGAAATGCAGCAAAGCAATTTGCAAGCCCAGTTCTCTGATCATGAGATGGACAGGGGACTGCTGCAGCACGCACAGCAACCTCTTGGATTTTCCACTCCATAATTCTGTTTTTTTCCTGTAGGAGAAAGTTAAGACTCTTGGCATTCAGCATCAGAGGGCCATGCTTTGGATTGAAGATACTGAACAGCAGCTCCTCACTCCCACTTGAGGGTGAGACAGAGCTGGAAGAGTTTGTTCCCTCTGATGTGAAGTTACACCCATAACCTCTACTCATCCAGAGACTCGAGCAATGCTGTGCCAAAGATTTGACACTGCAAGAGGCAATGAACACAAGCAGTGCTGGACAAGCTGAGTTCCCTGTCAATGCCTGAATTAACAGCAGAGGAGAAAAATTGGCTGTGACAGCCCAGCAAGTGCAGCAGTGAAGCTGTGGAGCAAAGCCAAGGCGCCATGACCTCCATGTCCTGTTTGGGAGAGCAGCAGGACACTGGAGCAGCCAACCATAGTCCTGGCTGGATCAACCTCCTGGCTAATTCCACTAACACACATAAAGGAGCCACACCATCAGCTCTTCCCCAGTTATTTTTAGTACCTGATGACTCTCCTGGAAGCACGCCATAGCGGCGGGTAACAGGGATGGCTGCAGAAGGGACAAGCGTGGCCTCTCTGCCAGGACCATGCCAGCAGCAGTAGATGCCAGCCCAGGTTTGAAGGAGCAGCTGATAAAAGTGTCAGCAAACTGAGGGGAAACTCCAGTTGCCATGCCTCCATCTTCATCCCCTCTTTTTCCTCTCACCTGGGGAGCACCTGGGTCTCCCCACTGCCAGCTCTATCCGCTCAGATCCCAGAGGGGATGCTGGGCTGGCAGCACCAGCACGGAGAAACCACTTCCTCCAAGACCATGGACAAGAGTCCATAATTATTACTGAGGAGGGAGAGAGGGCATTGTCCCTGGAATGGGATAAAGACCACAGGAAAAAGCCCCATAGGTCAGGTCCCAGGGTGAACTGGCAGCTGCTTTGCAGCACACACAAGGCAAATTGAACCCACCAGCCAGGATCACCACTTCCCACAGCCCTGGCCAACACCTAAGTTGTCTTGGCATCTCACAGACTGCTGCTGGCCATCAGGAGATGGAGTCCAATGCTTCAGTAGGGATTAGGCTGAAAATTAATGACATTTTTCTTTATGCTACCAGATAGATACACCAGAGAGGCATGAAGGAATGCAGCTCCAGCAAGGAATTCAGCTGGGTTTTCCACCTCATCTAACATATTCCCCCCAAAACAGTGTCTAGGACAGCATCCCAGAAGCAATACAGCAGAACAAGGGCAGTGGGAAGAGGAGAAGAGCAGCTGGAGTTGAGCACAGAATTGCCTCTGGGTTTGATTACCACAGAATTATGGATTTACTCTCCACCTGCACCTGGGGAAAACGCTCCCAGTCTGGCTCAGCAGAGCTGGGCTGGTAAAATCTTAATGTTGAGGCACCCCAACTGAGCAGAGCCAAGGTAACACTAAATAAATAAAGAGAAGTCATGAGAATTTCAATACTTCTTTTGCTCCTTTAGAAATGGGATATGTCGTGCTTTGAAGTCATTCTACAGATGCATGAGGCAAAGGGCTTAAGCTGTGGGGAGAACAAGACACAGCCAACTGCCTTGTACTTGGCTTATAAGGTTTGACCTTGTTGGGATCAGAATAAATGTACTTGTGACTACAATAAAGCTGCCTTGGGGCCATATCCTATGGGTCTGTGGGGGTGGCAAGGAGTTAGAAGGAGCAGGCAGAATTTTGCAAATTAAATTCTTCCCAATTCACCCCCTTTAAGGTCTTACAACATCAAAGAGACTTTTGAACAGTCCCACCCAGTGCTGTGCCCACACCACCACTCACCCCACTGCTGGGATTTGTCCCACACAGCCCTAATCCCTCCCCAATGCTGCCAGGGAAGCTGTGATTCAAACAGAGACTTCTGCAGGGCTGGTTCCTCTCAGCTGGGGACCCCCACAGTCTTTCCTCAGTGACCATGAGGTTTGAGCACTTGGTTGCTCCCCAGCATGGAGGGAAGCCCAGCACAGCCACACTCTGCTGAGAAATTCCTCATTTTTATCCTCCTGTAAAGGATTTATTCAAATTTACCTGCAGCCCAATTACACAGCATTAGGGGACTAAAACACCTTGATGTGTGCAAACTGTTGCTTTACTAAATTAGTTTGGTTGCTTCATTGCTTAGGATTATTATTTTAATGCATTCTGACCTGATATCTGCTCTATTTTGCTTTACAAAAAAAAGAAGACCTGATAAGAATGAATCTCAAACCTGCAATAAGGACAGAGTTTTGCAAAAAATTGGCATTAAGGGCGTTAGAAACAAAAGCGTTTGAGACGTGAAGCAGTAAGTGAGGAAATGAGGTGAAGCATCACAGTGAAGGGGGTTTATTTCCCACATCCCTCCCTCCCCAACTTCCGGATTGATCCTGATAACTAAAGATATAATTGCAATTAACTGCAGGCAGTGTAAAGTTCAAACAGATGCACATGCCACTCCTTTCGCAGAACTGTGTGCATGCAGAATGGCAGCCTTAGCACCAACTCTGCTCCCTCACCAAGAGGAATTGTCTGGATATCAGATGGAGCACGTACGTGGCTCAGGCTGGTTAAGCAGTGACACTCAGAGAATGTGAATGAAGACAGGGGTTTTTAAAGGCCTTAGAGGAATTAGGCACCCAAAACACACAGGTTGGCATTTAATTCCCCTGAAAACCCAGTATTTCAGCTACCTTGCTGAGGAGATTTCCTTTGATAATCCAGAAAGCTGACATAATACCTGAAAAAGATTTCTAATTTTTCTCTTTTTTTCGCTGGCACACTTGGGATTCAATATAATGATTTGGTTGCAGGAGGAATTTGGTCTTATGCTTCTCCTGGCAAGGCCTCCAGCCTTTTGGGAAGTTTCATGGGGCTTCATTATGGTAATAAATGAAGAAAAGCTCCATCTTAGTGGAATGGGTACAACCTGCAAGCAGAAAAATCTCTTTTCTTTCTCACACCCACTTGCAACCATCCACTGCCCATACTTTCAGCAAAAAGTCAGCCTAAATATTGAACTATTGAACTATTGCTGCACCTAAACCAAACATAAACATCCAATCTCATGAGCCAAGAGCACCCTCCTGGAAAAATCTCTGCAGACAAGGAGAGCTCAGTGACCTCCCTGCCCCATCCCTTTCACAACAGTTTGAGGGAAACCTGAGCAAAGGCACTCAAAAAGCCAATGAAGTTATTCTGAAGCATCTCTCATTTCCCAATCCTAGAAAGAGCTGTGCAAATGGGCTATCTCCCAGAGCTTAGACTGCAAACTACTCCTGTCAGCATCCCGAGGCTGCTCAGAATCCATGGCTCCCGACACCCCAGATTTCCCAAAGCCCTTCTCCATCACTGGGACAGGTTATTTTCAGGGCCATGTTATGCAAGGACTGGAAACAGGCTGTGATTACCATTTTGCACCTATTTACCCCAAGCAGGAAATATCAGAGTCCCCTCTAGGGAGTCTCCTACCTGTGTGGGGCTTGGCAGAGACACCTTGGTTGGAGGATACCAACTGTCCCCTGTCTGCACCCCTCCACTCAAGAAGGACTGTGGGGGTCGGTGATGCCTTTGTGTAGGGGCGAACAGAAGCATCCCCTGGGATACTTTGTTCCTTGGTATGGTCTGTCCCAGTTTGAATATCCCGGTTGGCTGTCAGCCTCGTCACTCCCCTGGCATTCTCCCATTGGTCCCCATTCCCTAATCCCACCTTTCCCCCTGACCCCAGATAAACTGGGGCCCTCGGGATCGGGTTTCAGATTTGCTTTGAGACTTCGGCTGTAAGCATGGAATAAACCATCAAGCAGGATGATAAGCGAATCTCCTTCCTGCCTCTTTGCCAATACCGAATAATGCCTCAGGTTCTGTGGGCTTGCGGAATCCCACGGAACCAGGCTAAAATTACGGTATTATCTNAAAATTACGGTATTATCTGCCGCCCAGGACGTGGAGCAGCCTCGAACTGCCCATGCAGAGCGTCTCCAGCACAGCTTCGTCGCTGGACATGGAGTCGCCTTTCTGAGCAGCCAGAACTCCAAAGAAAACTCTGAGTTTTTATCAGGGATTTCAGTGGAGCAGACCAGCAACTTTTTCAAAAGAAGAAAAGATCTGTCTGAGTCGGTGGACCGCCCTCGAGAATTTTATTTGACCCCCGAAGGTAAAAATGGGTCACTTTTGTATCCTTTTCTGTTCTTTATGCAGCATGGGGATAGAGGGTGCAGCCACCCCGACCTCGCAACCCCGGCGACAGCCCCGGGCAAGGCGGCTGTCAGCCCCTCTCGAAAACCGCAGTGCCCCCCCAGCCGTGCAGCCCCGCCGGGTTCCAAATGCAGATGGGCAAGCCCCAAGCCGAAATCCCAGAGCGGCGCGAGAGCCAAGCTCAACAGAGAATGCCGGAGCTGCTGCCCCACAACGCCGCAGCAGAAAGGCAGCGGCCGCCAGCCCCCACACAAAGCGCTGGGGCGGCGAGCGGCGCGCAGCACGCTCAGCACAGACAGAAAATTGTTGGCTGCTCTTTTCGGTCTGCTGTCCGACAGCAGACTCACCCTCCCCTGCAACAGCTACGACGAGGCGCACTCCCAGCCGCTTTTCTCTCCCGTCGCCGCTGTCGCAGAGGCAGCCTGCAAGTCTCTGCTGCCACGAGCCTGCCTGCCTCCCTCCGCCAAAACGGGGGCATGCCCAAGCCGGCAACGCGGCCAGCCCGAAAACGAAACTCGCGCGGCTGCATTCCCCGGCTCGGCGCGGCCAGCCACCTAGCGCGCGTCCTAAAGAGACAGTCCATTCTTGTTTTTGACCTGGTAGACTTTGTTCCCCCTGCTATGGCAGCGACCCAGAAGCAGCTCCTGCAGAAACATTCTGCACCAGCCCGCTCCAGTTTCTCCCCCGAGGTCGCGGCTGTACAGGGCCGCGCCCTTCCCCCTCCACCGCTGCCTTATGGATGCCCTGGAGCTGCACAGCCACTGCTGTCCTACAACCCGAGCTGCGAAAACTCTGCCCAACTGCTGCCTTTCGCCTCAGCTACGACCCTAGCTGCACCCTCTAGCCCCATGCTGCATAAAGAACAGAAAAAGGAAAAAAATAGCAAGGGCGAAGCTGCAAAGCCCCAAATATCAGGAGACTGTAAAAGCATAGAAACAAAAGCTGTGAATCCAAGCAGCTTGCAGGTGAAGATAGAGCAGACAGAAAGGCAGCCAGAGCAAGCAGAGAAGAAACCAAAAGCTCAGATGACACCTGGAAGCAGCAAAAGAAACACAAGTCCTGCCCCAGCTTGACAAGCATCGCCCTTGCAGACACAACACCAACTAAAAAGCAGCCAGAGGCGCAGGCAAAACATGAAGCCACCGTAGCCTGGAAGCAAAGATGACGCAAACTAGCACTGATGTCTGGTACAGAAACAGACACAACGTCCAGAGACCAGAACTACAGACAAAACTCCAAACGGATAAGTCAAAACACCCTT
>VZTI01002404.1:69774-100219 GCA_013397865.1 Struthidea cinerea | reverse complement strand
TGTGGGGGTCGGTGATGCCTTTGGTTAGGGGTGAACAGAAGCATCCCCTGGGATGCTTTGTTTCCTTCTTATGGTCTGTCCCAGTTTGAAACTCCCGGTTGGCTGTAAGCCTCGTCACTCCCCTGGCATTCTCCCATTGGTCCCCATTCCCTAATCCCACCTTTCCCCCTGGCCCTGGATAAACTGGGGCCCTCGGGATCGGGTTTCAGATTTGCTTTGGAGTTCGGCTGTGAGCATGGAATAAACCATCCAGCAGGATGATAAGCGAATCTCCTTCCTGCCTCTTTGCCACCTGACTGTAATACCGAATAATGCCTCAGGTTCTGTGGGCTTGCAGGATCCCACGGAACCGGGCTAAAACTACGGTATTAAAGGACAAATGGACAAGGAGGGATTGGACACAGAGATACAAAAAAAAAAAAAAAAGCACCAAGAATGCTGCAGGCTCCTGACCACGTGAGAAAGTTATTACCGTTAGAAGAAAGCCACCTGCATCAGACGGGAGCAAAGCCAGCAACTGAGATCCATATCAGGCAACAGAAAGGAGGGTGGGATGTGATGAGAATTGGCATAAATAGGAGGCTGAGGCAGAAATCATATGAAAATAAGGAAAGGAGAAAGAGCGTTGGGCTGCACGGCATCCCTGGGTCATCAGATCCAGCCCTCCTGCAAAAAGCAGGAAGGGTTTTATCCCTCTCTATTCCCACAGGAAGGCTGATCCATAGTCCAATTGCTCTCTAATTGTCAGAAACGAGCTTCCAATTTCCAGGCTTAATTTATTCTGGGCCAGTTTACGTACATTTGTTCTTGTGCCAACACTATCCTCGGGCATAAATAGTTCTCCTTCACTGCTGCTCTGCCCTCCCCATCTTCCACCAGTGTATTTATAGGCAGCTATCTTCCTCAGCTTTCATTCTACTAATTTAATTAAGCCAGGCTTTCCTCATCTCCCCTCCAAATATACGAGCTTCATTTCTTTTATCGTGTTAGCAGCCCTTTCCCAGCCCTGGCTCTCTAGGCTGGGCTCCAGTGTCCCTCAGAGGAAAACACAAGGCACACAATCGCCAGCGGTGATCTCTCCTGGAAAACAGATGCTTGGGAGCCGAGTACCTAATTGCAAACAAACAGAGACAGCCTCCTCTGTTATCCTGTCAGCTATTCTGGATCAGTTAAGAATCATAAATAGTGCTGTGGAGCATGAGCAGGTCCTGGACTGCTTTGCAATGTGTTCAGTTTACATTTCAGCTGAGTTGTCTCACTGTGATCCCGGACTCGTTCTTCTTTTTCCAATTATGCTACAGCACTTGGGGAAACCATATGATGTCCCTCGGATTAAATATTATCCTATTTGGTGGTAGACAGCAGCTCATATTGCAAAAGGAGAAAGCTGTGGCCAGCAGAGGGGATGACAATAGGAGTTTTCACTCCTGCTTTTCTTGGGAAAGAAGAACTCCATGGGATGTAAATATTGCTGTTTCACTGAGCATTTGGGGAAGAAGTCTAATCCATGGACTTCCTGACAAATAAAGACCGGGAAAAAGTGGCAATATGTGGCAGCTTGGGGCGATCCTGTGGAGGGCCAGAAGTTGGACATTGCTGATTCTTGTGGGTCCCTTCCAATTCAGGATATTCTATGATTCTTTTTTGTTTAAATATACGTCGAACAATGCCAATAACATCAAATCTTTCATGCCCCTGGTACTTTCATTTTCTAGCTAGAAAGTGGCATTTTCTTCAATATGAGTGAAAACAGGTCCGATTAATAAATACAGCCTGAGGACTTGATGACCTTAGAGGTCCTTTCCAACCTTAATGGTTCTGTGATTCACCCAGGGTACAGCTCAAACGTGGCTGTGAGGGAATTGTCATCCTCTTTTCATGAGGTGGTTTGTGTCTGGATATGAGATCTTAAGAAAAGCAGAGGCACAGAAACTCAGAATGCTGTCTCTGCAGCTGGTGTTAGGCTGGCAGTTAAAACAGGACTCTGCTGAAGAGCAACTCTGCTTTTCAGCCCATCTGATAATGTTTGTTAGCCCAGCAAAAATTGTTTCCTGCCTTGTGCAAGCACCTTCTGTCCCCTTCTCACTGATGACCCAGACCAGCTCTCTGGCTCAACAACTCCACACAGAATCCCAAATTTCTCACACTCCATGTCAGTCTCCTCATGACATCAACCAGCAAAAGCTGTCCCTGGCACCACCAAAAGCAGAGGTAAAGGGGTACAACACTGTTCCCATGGCCATTAACCCTGGAGAGGTGCCAGGGCTCCACATGGCAGAGCAGAGGAACATGGGATTGCCCCCATGTGCCATCACATCCCTGCTGAGCAAGGCAATGTTTCCACACTGTATCCCCAAACTGCTCCTTGCAGGCCTGGAGACCATTTCCTGGGATGATTTTTGATCACCCAGCAAGCCAGACAGGCTCCATCCAGTCAACAGTGAGGCGAAAAGGTGCAGCTGGAGACCAATTTGCTGTAGCACAACTGCCAGAAACAGCGGAGAAAAATGGAAATATCCTCCTAGAATTTCGATAAATAAGAAAAGCTGCTGTCGAGATATAAAATAGGCAAGTGTTACTCATAGGAAAGCAAATTGTGGTGGAGTGCAACAGAGCCAGAGGAACAGCTATCCACAGCCACTCACTCTCATTTCTTTGTGGAAATCCTGGTGCTGGCTGGAAAACACGAAAGCCATGACCATTTTCATCTGCGTTAGAAACACGACCAACACATCAACCATTTATCAGAATGACAAAACTAGCAAGAAAAGAGAAGGGGAAAGATGTCCTTTTCAAGCACCTCCACGGGGGATTTGCAGAAATTGGGTGATAAAAATTAAGCAAATGGTCAGAATCCTCCAACACAACTCCTTTCATTGGTGATTTTACACTTCTGGGTTGCTGGGAATTTTCTGAGCCAACAATTTCCGCTCAAAGAGAGAAGTGCCCACTGCAGAGGACTCAAGAAGTTCTTCTAACAGGCTCTCTCAGGTAGAAACAGGCAGATTTAGATCCAACACCTCCCAGCTAAGGGAGGTTTTTTAAGATCATTAATACCAAGAGAGCACCTGCAAAACACCCAGCACTGTTGAAATATTAACTTTTAATTGCAGCATGGCAATTCCCTATAACCTGTGCCCTTCTCCTGCAAGCAGCTCCCAGGGGACAGGGCTGGCCAGGCTTCCCCTGGCCATTGCTGAGGAAGGAGATGGATGGCTAGCCCCAGGGCAGTATGATTGATTTCCCTCATTATCTGGAGCAGGAAAGTGGGATGGAAGGGTGGCAGCATTCCTGGGTGTGGGGTTTGTCTTGTTCCAGCTCGATGTGAGCAATATGTGACAGGAGGCAGGAGGAGGCATCACATTTTTGACAAGGGTTATGTGTTGCACTACAGCTGGCAGCCACGTAGGATGAGCCCTTCCTTCCAGAACAATTTTTTTTTATTGTTGTTCCTCCTCCAGTGAGCTCTTTCCTTTCCACATATGAAGCCCAGGTGAAATTAAAGCTCAAACAACTGATGCCACCCAGGTGTGGTAGAGGAAAAGGACTTCTTCATGATGAAACCTCCAACCATCCTGAGTTAATGCTTGCACAGCCTGACCCAAATAAAAAAGTTCCCAGAAAAGTTTCTTTCTAACTCACAAAGCTCAGTTTAGCTCTTGAGATCGATCCTTATTTTTCATTTCCACATTGTTATCACTCCCAACTCAATGCTCGTAATGTTGAAATCAAATCTTATGGTGAGGCTGCAAAGGGTATGAGTAGAAATCCCTAAAAACTTTGCCACTTCCCATGGAAAATTCTCCTGCAATCTGTTTTAAAGGCAGGTTAACAATGGTCTGGGGCTTGGTGGTTTAAGGGGAGGTTTTTTGGAACTCGAACAAAGGCACCAACAATGACACTGTGACACCCACAGCATGATGAATGTGTGAAGAAATCACTGCCAATGGCCATAACGGAAATGAAATATGGGAAATGGTAAATTGGGGTGGGAAGGAGGAGGAGAGAGCACTGGAGAGCACTGGAGGGGTACCAGAGGCACCGTAGTAGAGGAACCCCTGGCTCAGTGGGCATTAATGGATGCAAAGAGGGAAAGACTAGCTGGATTTTTCATTGCTCCCTCCAAAGCAGCTGCATCCCTCACTCCAAAGGAAAATAAACAAGATCTCATCTAAACACATCACTCCAACACCCTGAGCTGCTGCCGAGCCCTCTGCTGACATCCCAGGATCTGGAGGAGGGAGGTGGGTTGTTTCTCAGGAAAAACTCCATGCTGGCAATTTTTTGTCCTGGCTCAGCCCCTTGCTCTGAGGTGGGAAGAGGGCATCTGCCTGTGTGCATCACGTAAATAGGTCAGCCCTGGCTCATGGGGCTGCTGCAGACACAGATGCATTTTTCTTGCATCCTTAGGCAAGCTGGAAAATGTCACTTCCTCGCTCAGCGATCACTAAACATTGTGCTGCCCTCAGTGTCCACCTGCTTCGCGTCTGCAGTTCTGGGAATAAGATGGAAGACTAAGAACAGGTTTCTCTTTTTTCATACATTTTGTTTGATTTTGGTTTCTTTTTTTTAAAGGCACACAGAGTGATTTAGAGTCCAAAACTGGGGCAAATGCCCCGACCCACTTCTCATCCCTGTTCTCACCTGAGCCTCTGCAGCATCCTTCACCTTCCTTTTTATTTTAACTGTGTAAGGGAAACCCCTAAACCAGCAATTTTTCATTTGAAGCTGAAGCCCAAGCAAAGCCCACAGAGTAGAGAAATGCCTGCAGAGGGGTAAGAAGCTGTTGCACATCCCAAGGGCAAAGTCCTAACCAAGGAAATGGAGGGAGCTGCCTGTATATATCTGCATGCAGAAGGAGTTGCACACATGCCAGAGGGGATACTTTCCCTTAGTCCTGGCTCCTCCATCCTTGGGGAAGAACATCTGGAACAGGAGTTAAGTTCACAGACAGGTGTTTGCTGCTGAATCCTGTGCTAGTTAAAACAAGAGGATTTGGGGAGCAGGCTCACAGCAGTGTTTGAAACAAGCATGGATGTGGCAAATCCTTCCTGACCAGTGTGTGGAGGCAAGGGGAGAAAGATGAAATGGATGAGCCCAAGAGAAGGAAAGGAGCAGGGACACAGAACAAAGCTGGAGCTCTCCAGGAAGGTAGAAGGCAGCTGAAGATGCTTCAAAAAGGACTGTGCTTTCTATCTCCTAGCAACAGATGCCAGCAAAAAAAAAAAAAACAAACCAAGGGAGATGGTCAGAAGATAGTCTTGGTTGGGGAAATAGGGGTCTTGCGAAGTCTCACCCCGATGGACCCTCATCCCTCCTTTCTTATGGACACCACACCAGTGCCCTCATCCCAGCCAGGCTATTTTTACCCTCAGTGTCTGGGATAAGAGATTTCGGTGTTTTCAGCCCCACTCAGAGCACCTCTTGTTCTCTCTCCCCAGCTTAACTTGGGGCAAAAGGGCCACAATAGCTGTGCAAGGGCAACCAAACATCTTGGTAGCTAAAAGAGGGACCCCAAAATTACACATAGGATGATGCTTGGCTGAGAGTGAGCTCTCTGGGGTCTTCTGCTGCTCAGTATTTCAGGCTCCATCTGCATCCCTGCAAGTGTATCCATCTGCAAACAGGGCAATATTCACAGACTCCAAAGCATCTGGCACCAGTATGCTTTAACCCATTAGGAAATGGCTGGAGGACACCACACTCAGGGCTTTTAAAGACATTTGGAGGGGGAAAAAACCCTGTGTCTATAGGAAAATCACCCCTGCCCATCCCTGTATCAATTACAGAAGAGGCATTAAAAGGTTTTAGTAATGATTTCTTGTCAATAACCTGTATCTCCAAGTCCCAGTGTTCTTATTCAAACTCTCCCGGGAGCAAGACATCCCAGCAAAAAGGACACACCACAGACATATCACAGCAAAGGCAGAGGAAAAATAATAGAAAGGAGATATTGGGCAGAGAAAAAAAGATCAGAGACAGAAATCTGCAGGAACGGAGACAGATCACGAGTTTAAAGGAAGATGATTCTTCACTCTACGCCTATACAAATTATTTTCTTCCCTCTGCAGCTCCCTCTTCCCCTCTCCCCTGATAGTTTGAAGGCTTTGGGAGCTGCAGTAAGTGTGACTGTTTTCCTGCGCGACTCAGCCAAAGATTTAAGTAGGCAGGAGGAAAGCACTCTCCTTTTCCATCAGTGTTCAACAGAGAGAGAGCGGGAAAAAAAGAAACAAACAGAAAAAGAGAAGAAAAATCAGGAAGGAGTCCAAGCTGCGAATTGTTAAAAGAAAACACAATTAGAAACATAAAAACCAAAGAGATGGAGTGGAAAAATACACTCAGGCAATCCTTCCTCCCTCTAACATTTCTCATATGCGTAAGATCTTAACGCAGAGATTAATCTGCAAAGCTGCTGAGCCAGAGCTGGGCAAACTGGCCCAGGAGGAGCCTTCTCCAGATCTTCTGGTAATTCCCAAGAGAGAGCTATAGGAGGACTCTGGCCTTGGGTTTGCTGAGCCCTTGGGTGATAAAGAGGGGGAGCACAGGGCTGCTGTCAGTTATCATAAGGCTGCTCTATGAATGCTGATTATCAGCCTGGCCCCAGCTTGCTAACCCACATCTCTAGGTCCAAAACCCTTTTCCTGACTCCACAAAACCCTCGTACGAGGCTGGGGCTGTTTGAGACAGGCGCTTGTGTTATGAGGGTTTTGTGACACATCCCACTTGCTGGCCTGGTTTCCTGAGGAAACAGGGAACACATGGTCACAACACCCATCTCCCCTTCACTAATCAGTTCTGAATCTGTCAGTCCATTTTAACTCCATGCAAAAATAAAAAAAAAATAAAAAAAAAAAAAAGAAGAAATTCACAGTGATACCCACTGGGCACCACAAGTGTCATCCTCCCTAGTGAAAGCAGGAAGGGGAAACATTTTACTGATTCAGAGGAATTCCTACCAGGAGAAATCACACAGGAACTCCACACAGAGCCCAAGCAGCAGCAAAAAGCAGGTTTTTGAATCTTGCAGATCATGGGATGGCTCATTTTCATTACATCAAGAAAATTCAGTGGGGTGGCACAGAAGAAGCTGTTATCGATGCAATCAGTACTCACCCTCAGACACGTGACGTTGCAGAAACACATTTATTCTGTCCTTTCTATGCTCCAATGGCATTCCCAGAAACAGGAATATTGCTGGATAAGGGCTTGGCTGATTACTTCTTCTTCTTTCCAAGACCTTCATCTTTCTTTGCCACCAAACATTGCTTGGAGCCCATCCAGAACTTTCCAGGAGCACAGCATCTTGAGTGTGCATGCCTTGCAGCTTTTCCATTCTTCTTGATGTTATAAAACTGTCTTGTAAAAGCAAAATTAAAGGCTTGAGTGCTGGCCACAAAGCCCTTCCCATGGCCATGTTTTCTGTTGTGTGCAACTCCAAGACAGAAGGAGGGGGGCAGAAGGGAGGGAAAGAGCTTTATGCATTGAACTGCTTTCTAAATCTGTTGAAGGTATTTCATCACTTCCCAGCATTCTTCTATAAAACCCAGTCAGCTACGTTTACAAATTATAAAATTAGCTTTACGTGCAGGGTCCAGGCTAATGGCACAGCTAAATCTAGGGAGCAGGAAGATTAGATGCCTCTCCCTTGCCCATGGTGGGATTTATTTTGCAGCATCACTTCCTGGAGTAGAATAATTTCCCTCCCAAGCCAAAGCTTTCAAAGGTCAAAAGATTTGACCACTAAGTGGGAAGTTTTGGAGAAACCACGTCTATGGAGAGCAAATAGAGCTGGATGGCTCAACGCAACATTTGTGCTCCACAAAGACAAAACATTTTTGAAAAATGAGGGAATGTAGAACTGTAATCCCATGCAAGATAATTCAAACATACGGGATGGATGGAGAGGGGTGCCATCCGAGAATATTCAGGGGAAAGGGACAGTTTTCATTAATCTCAATGTTTCAAACAGGTACAAGCCTGCTGCTGGATTATGTGTACTTGGTACCCTGCCACACTGTTCAAGGAAAACTTGGGCAGTACCAACCTACTTCCCAGTGGTCTCCCATTCCTTGGCTACAGCCCAGGGCAATACCCAGCACCTCTGAAGAGTGCTAAAAAACCCATTACAGAGACAGGACAGGCATCAGCATGAAATCAGCACAGCACAGCTGCCAGGAAGAAAGGGGTGAGACACTTCAGCCTCTTCTGCCCAGCTCACATTCCCTTTCCAGACTCCCCAGGGTGCAGAAAGAAGCTTGATGTTGCTTACCCACTCCACAGGGATGCTGCCAGCTTCCCCTGGGCAGTCCAGGCCTGAGAGGAGGGTTCTTACGGCAGAGCAAGATCACCTCCTGATGCTTTTGGCCACTTGCTAATCCTCACAGTGCCAAGGATCAACATTGCAGGGCAGGAGCAAAAGCATTTCACCAGTTCCCTCATGCTGGAAGAGAAAACAAAAGCTAATCAGCCTCAAGCACAGGGGGCATGTAGGGAACAAGATTCTTCAAGCTTTACTTCTCTGCTCCCTTTTAAAAAAATAATTTCCCTCTGTAGAGTATTAATCACCACAAGTCAGCCATAGGAAAAGCTATCCTTGGAGCTACACAGGGACTGCAAGGACACTGTGTTAGAGCAAGATTATTTTCTTTAATAACCTTTACAGAAACAAGAGATAAGTACATTACAACGACTTGCTCACACACAGCAGCAGCAACTGTCTGATTGATTCCTGCACCCTCCCATTTGCGATGCTGCTCTGGATGCCAAAGGGAGAGCCTCACAAAACAGTACTGAACCATGCTGGGATAGCTTTGGAAGTGGGTTTTGCCTTTCAGGGGACCAGGTCTCCCATCCCACTGGGCAGTGACACTCAAAGGCTCAGGACCAGAGGCCACCCAGGGCTGCTCATGACACTGTGTGGTGGCACAAGGCAAAGTGGCTGGAGCAGCAGCATTCTCAGAGCCGCCCGTTACTGCTGTTGGGTTTTCCTCTCTAGCAGGCACTGTCCACCAGCAGGAAGCCTCCTGAGCTCCCTCAGACACAAGTTTTCCAATAGCTCACATCATGGGGAACCTGCAAGAAACTGAGAGCCCTCCCCTAACAACCTGACCTGCAGCTCAAAAGGGTGCTCATCCCTTGAGCCAAGAAGCGAACAACATCTCTGCACTGCTCTCTTCCTCTTCTCCCTACCCTCTGACGAAGAGCTGAAGTTCTGCAGGTGTTATTTATTTCCCTGGCCCCTGGCATTTTGGCCATGCCCAGAAGTCAAGGACCCAGGGGCAGCTATTGAACTCTGAGGAGGCATTGCAATTTTCCAGCAGATTCACCTCCCCCCTCTGCCAGTCTGGGATCACTTTTTTTGAAAAAATCAAAGGTGCATGGGGAAAACGAAAGTTAACTCCAGTCTCTGGTGCAATGAGCCAAACCTCAAAGTGAAAGTGTTCTACATCCCTCATCTCCATTTGCCCCTGAACTTGAATCTTGCACCCTCTGGAGCGGCCTCCCATTTCCGCAGAGCTCTGTGGGTGACATCCTGATCTACAGACACAGAAAGGAGTCTTTGTTTACAAGATAAGAGCCACAAAATGCAAATAAAAAGCCCCAAATAGCTCAAGATCAAACAGGGTCCATATCTACCCTTTCAAAGGCATCCAGGCTGCAAAACACCACAAGCAATGGCTTTGTTTGGAACATTAAATATGATACTGAAAACATCTCCCATGCAAAAACAACATGCATATAAGTTTGTTTATGCTAGAACTTTACTCTCTAAAATAACAGCTCTTCAGAGCTTGTTTTAGGCTGAAAAATTAATGCCAAGTAATGATTCAAGGCGTATTGGGTTGGCATGGCCAGGCTTTGGTAGTGGGGGGCTGTAGGAGTGGCTTCTGTGAAGCTGCCAGAAGCTTCTCCTGGGTCTAACAGAGCTGGTGCAGCCCATGGTGAGGCAGATTGTCCCCTGCAGCCCATGGAAGCCCATGGTGGAGCAAAGATCCACCTGCAGTCTGTGAAGGACCTTGCTCTGGAGCAAGTGGATGCCTGAAGGAGGCCATGATCCCAAGGGAAGCCTGTGCTGGAGCCCCAGTGAGAGAGGAACCCACTGCAGTGAAGAACTGCAGCCTGTGGGAAGGACTCAATTTGGAATGTTTCATGGAGGATGGCCTCCCATGGGAGGGGACCCCCACCTGGAGCAGGGGAAGCATGAGGAGGAAGAAGTGGTAGAGATAATGTGTGATAAACTGACCACAACCCCATTCCTCATTCCCTGCACAGCTGGGCAGGAGCTAGGAGAAAATTCAGGAGTGAAAATAAGCCTGAGTAGAAGGGAGGGTTAGGGTTTTTAAGATTTGGGTTTATTTCTCATTACCCTACTCCAATTTGATTGGCAATAAATGAAATTCATTTCCCCAAGCTGACACCTTTTTACCCATGATAGTAATTCCTGAGTGATCCTTCCCTGTCTTGATCTTGAGCCTTTCATTAAATTTTCCCTCCCATGTCCAGCTGGGGAGGGGAGTGAAGGAGCAGCTTTGTTGGGTTCATGGCATCCAGCCAGGGTCATCCCACCACACAAGGTCTGAAGAGGCTGGGAATGATTCCCTAAAGCAGCAGGGAATCATTGCAGAGAGTGCAGCCCTGATTTCATTAAAGCCTTAAACATACTCCAAGCCACACTATCCATCCACCCATTAACAGGATGAAAAGACTGCAAGCTCCCTTAAACTCACCCAGCCACCTCATGAATCTCCTGGTTGGAAAAGTGAGGAAAAATGAAGTCTTCTCTCACTTCATTCTTCCATTTCCATGCAAGCCTGAGCTGTCTTACTGCTCCTGGAACATGCTAACAGGAACTATTCCTGTGCAGTGAGGAGAGAGGAGGCTCCAAGCAGGAGCACAGCAAAATGCAGGTTGCTGGGCCCCCAACTCTGCAGCTCAGGCCACGCGTCACTACCCCTCCAGATGCTCTTCCTCCAGCAGCATCCAGTTTTTTGGTGTCCCTTGCCATGCCCAAAAGGATCCAAGATACCTTCAGCCTCCTATTTTAGGCATAGGAGGACAGCCTGGGGACTTCTCAGATGTCACTTTCCTTCCTGTTTCTCCTGCATTGGACTGGTGGTTTATTCTCCATTTATTCTCATTGGAGCAGTAAAAATCCAAGTCACGCTTCACGGGGACATCCCACATCCCTAAGGATGGACACAGCTCCCAGCAACTGTGCAGGGACCTGAGAGCAGAGGAATGGAGGCCTGAGACAGGAGAACTCTCCCAGCTGGACCTCACCCATGGCTCTGCAGGTACATCCCTGGCTCAGGGGAGGCAGCCTGACCCACCTGGAAGGGGAGAAGCCAAAGGGATTTAAGTCCAGGCTCATGGTTAGGCATGGAACGTTTTCCCAAAACAGACCAAATGAAAAAAGCAAATACTTGCCAGAATGAAAGTGTCAAATGCTTGGCAGCTCTCCCTCTGCTTTGTTTCTTTTGTTCATGGGGGCTTCAACCAGTTAATAATCATGTGATCCATGGATTTACTTCCTTTTGGTCGGGGAGGTGGGATCATCCTAAGCGAGCTCAAGAAAAACATGCTTATTTTTTCCTAAACAACATTCAAAGCAAGGAGAAAAAAGGGGGAGGGGGAGGAGATTCACTGGGGAAGGTCCAAAGAGCATTTTTTTTAAAGTTAGCATTCGTTTCATTTTGGCTCCAAACATCACTTCAAAAAGCAGAAGTCAAAGCATCTAATTTCAAAAATGCACAAAGAAGTGGTTTGATTTTTTTCAAATTGCTACTTTCTGTTGTCATTTTTTTTGTTGAGTTCAACACAAATAATTTCAGCTGACCTGAAATGCTATTTTTCAACAAATGTATGCTTTAAAAGAAACAAAAAGGAGAAAAAAGGAAAGAAAGAATGTCTCACTCGTTAGCCTGTGTGCTACACCACTAAGTTTTAGTTGTTGGCTTTCTGCTAGAGATAATCGCACCGAAAAAATGGCTGAATAAATTATTCTTCTCACAGATGCATCAGAATGGCTGACAGAAAGAACAAGAAAATTAGATGGTGTATCCAAAAAAAGAAAAATATAAAGTGTGGATAGATGGGAACCACTGGAAACACTTATAGAAACTAAGCACCAGCATCAACACTTGGATGCTTGCGTCACTAAAGCCCTCTTTGCACTTAGGTTTCCCACCTCACGGCATTGTGTATGTGCTCCTTGTGATCCAAAAAATACAAACTAAGGAGCCTCATTTTATCTGTGAGAGCTTGGAGTGACCTCAAGAACAAGCACTCTTAGCTTGGAGCTGGTGTTTGAGTTCCCTCCTCACCAAGAGCAGCGTTGGTCCCCTGGGTAACCTGGCTCCAAGGCCTAGGGGACAGCTGCTCCGTTTCCTCATTAAATAATTCTGACTCACGAACACATCAGAAAACTTGCATTGTGCCCTCTGGCAGTTTACCTCCAGAAAGGCAAAGTTTGTCAAAGAAATTCTTTTGTGCAAATCATTCACGCAGCATTAGTCATGTTCGTCCCTTCCTCACCAACACAGCTCCAGGAATTTGTGTTATTTTCATTGCCTTCCCCTGCACCCTCATCCATCCTGACTGAGTGAACTTGCAACTTTATCTCATCTTCCTTCAGCGTTGGATCAAGACAGAGCAGCTTCTTCTGGCCAAGAGAAATGGCCTTAGATGAAATTTTCATCTTTTATTTTATTTTATAGACAACCTAAATGTCCCCAGTACCTCAGGCCAGGCTGGCTTTTGGCCTTTAGAGGGGTCTGGCCAATAAGGAATAACAGGCATAAGGACATGACTGGAAAGTCAAACATTACTGATATTATATGTATATATTTTTTATTGTATGTATATATATTTATATACATACACGTCCATTGCTTTTATTTATATAGCTCTGACTATTTCTCTTTCCCTCCTGATTTTTTTTTTTAACCAGCCAAACTACAGACATCCCTCATGCCCACATGCAAAAATATTATAGAAGTGCTGCTAAAAGTAATTCTAAAGTTGCTCAAGCTTGCACATTTCTGGGCCCATGAGCACACAGCCTCTTGGGTCACAGCCTGGGGTGAGAAAACAGTTTTTCAGGAATTTTTCCAGGCAAGAGAGGAATGCCCTAAACATCTGATATTTCCCTGTCTCCCTTCAAACCCCAGCATACTTCTGGCAGATCTGTACATTTACATCTGACTGCTTAGCAGGGAGCTCTTCCTGAGCCATCTCCACCATATATTTTCTTCTGACATAAATATGAATTGAGGTTATGGCCCAGTATCATCTTCCCAGGAAAAAGTGGATATTACATCAATGTGACCCATTAAAGCAATCTTAAATACCCACCGATGGTTCATTATTGCAAGTTACTTTCCTTCCTGATGTAGAATTTATTCAATATATTGGAGGGGCAAAAAGGTCTCCAGAAAGGAGTTTAATGTATTAAAGTATTAATGCAGCCTGTGCACTGCATTAATAAAAAGGGACAGCGCAAGGGTTGGGCTTGACAAGTTGGAAGAGGAGTTTCCATTTACACAACCCCACTGGATGAATCAAAATCCTCCTGTAAGGCATGGAGGCCAAAAGGAAAACTTTAATTAGGTTGTAGCCAGGTGAATGTCAGGCTCTTCTCTCAGGAATAAAAGGGACAGGATGAGAGGAAATGGCTCCAAGGTGCACCAGGGGAGGTTTACAGTGGATATTAGGAACCACTTCTTCACTGAAAGGGTGGTCAGGCGTTGGAACAGGCTGCCCAGGGAAGTGTTGGAATCAACATCCTTTGAAGTGTTTAAAAAAAACGTATACATGTGGAGCTTGGGGACACGGTTTAGTGGTGGCCTTGGCACTGCTGGCTTAGTGGTTGGATTCGATGATCTTAGAAGTCTTTTCCAAACCAAAGGATTCTGTGATTATATGAAACAGTAAATTGAGCTGCCAGTTGGGTTTAGAAGCAGAAAAGGGCAGGAGGGGCTCCCCAAATCATCACCACTTGGTCCCTTCCCATCTCCTGTGCAGAAAGTGGTGACAGGAGGCAACTGTGAAGCTCTTCCACCCAGGGAACACAGGACTTCATAAAATCCCCTCTTCTTCTATTTCACTCTTTGTCTCTGCAACCTGAATCAGAATTGATAAACATTTTGCAGTGAGTCAGGTCTAGAAGTTTGGTTGATTTCTTTGCACCTATACGATTCAATTTTTAAAAATACTTTTGAAGGAGGAGTTTGTGCTACAGAAGAAAAAAACTCTCAAACCCAAGGCTGAGAAAATCATAGAATTATAGAAACACAAAACCATTTAGGTTGGAAAAGGCCTCCAAGATCATCAACTCCAACTTTTGATCGATCACCACCTTACAACCAGACCAGAGAATCAAGTGCCACATCCAGTGGTTTCTTGAACAGTTCCAGTGATGGTGACTCCACCACCTCCCTGGGCAGTCTTTTCCAATGCCTGATAACTCTTTCTGTGAAGAAATTCTTCCTGATATCCAACCTGAACCTGTCCTGGTGCAGCTTGAGGCTGTTTCCTCTCATCCCGTCCAGACCACGCGAGCACTTTCTGGCTTTTCCCTCTTGCAGACACCCAAACCTGCCCCTGACAAAGGGCCAGAAGTCTCCTGGGGATAGCTCTGTCCTGACTCCTTGAGAGGCGCTTGGACAGTTTGTGAGCTGAAGCTGCAAGGAAAGATGTGGTACACCTTCCATTCTGGTCATTCATAGTATTGACAAAACATAAAATATTAACACCAGAGACTAAAGAGCTCTCTTGAAAGAGATGGATTCAGATCCTTTCCCACATGGAACAGGTCAGGGATAAGGTTCTCAGCATCAGGCAGAGGTTTTTGTTCCAGGGAGTGAGGATTGCCTTTCTCTCTCCTCTCACCCTGGGTTCCTGCTTGCGGTACCTGCTCAGCTCCACAGGTTTCCAGAACATCTGGGGTTGGAGGGGCCTTGAGATGTCTTCTCCTCTCACTGGCCCAAAGCCAGTGGTCCTCACCTCCCTTGAAAAGCCACTCCCTGCTGTCACACTCCTTATCCCCACCATCACCCACCATCAAACCGGGGACACCTGCCCAGGGGAAAGAGTGTGGGGAGTAAACACCAAATTGAAGCCTACCTTTTTTTTCCCCAAAACAGTTTCCAGTTGCACCTGCTTCTTTATTTGCTCCGATCTTCTGTCTTCTTCGTGCACCTAATTAATGAGCCAATTCATTAATATTTTTGCAGCAGAATTCTATTCTCATCTATAAAGCGGCCGTGCCAAATTTTTGCTTTAATTTTAAACAATACCTTTTGTTTAAAGCTTTCTGCAGAGAAAACAGCAAAGACTTTTCTGTCTCTTCACAAGACAATTATTCAGAATGTTATCAGCAAATCTTCAAGGAGGATTTCTCCCAACACAGTTCACCCACCTGTAGATGCACTCAGGACTACAATCAATACATGTTAATTAAGCCGTAGCCCACTCCAATTAAAATTATAGGATCTGAAGGACAGACATTTGTTTTTGTCAGTAAATTAATTTAAGCATTCATTAACTTTAATTTTTAAATTATATATCACTTTAATGATAAGTAATTCCTCTCATTACAGAGGAAACATATGGAAGAGAAAGATAAGATGGAAGAGACTTGGACCCAGGGAGGAATATGTCTTCCAGCGCTTCCTTCTCCTTCGGCACATCAGCAACCCCATTTATGTCAGCAAACTGGGCTCTTCTGAAAATTTGGCTAGCAAATGCAGTGCTGAAATAAGAACAGAGTTTCTTTGAGTATCTCACCTCCTTCTCTGCTGGGAACATGAAAGCTTGGCTGTGAAATCTCAGGGTTTTAGAATAGCTGAAACTTTGTACAGGCTACCAAAATAAACACTTTTCAATGGAAATCAAAATATTACCATGTCAACAGGTTTTTTAATTTATGTAGAAAAGGGCAGGTTGTTTTACAGCTTAACCCTTCCTGCACATTATCCCAGGCAGAGAAGGGTGAACCTTCCCTAGCTTACTATGGAAGCTAATTAAATATGGAGCAGGCCAGCAATATTTGGGGCCTTCTTTACCCAGCAGATGCTGCATGGCAAATGAACTGGGCTGCTCCAAAGAAGGGTTTAAACCCTCAACACCTCCTGAGGGACTGTCCCAGAGGACACCTATCAGTGCCCATCACACCCTCGCCATGAGTTTTCCCTGTTCTGCCACAGTGCAAAACTAAGCAAACATCCCAAAGTCTTTTCCTGCTGTACGAAGCAGAACTCAGGTGTGTCTGACATCCCAAAGCGCTCTGAGATCACAAGCTCTTCACCCCACCAAGCACATCCTCGCAGGGCTTCCCAGAGCCGGGGTACTGTATAAATAGCAGCGCTGCATTCCGAGCCTCCTCCACACAGACCCTGCCTGGGACCTGTCAAGTGACAGAAATCAAAATAGATTAACTGAATAAATTATACACCCTTTATAGAGTACCTTTACTTCTCAAGCATTGTGCTGGACTGGTAAGGACTGATCAGCTTCATAGCTGATGGTGGCAAACAAATAGCAAAACAAAATTATTCAGGGGATAGACTGACAAAAAGAAGGAGTGAGAAAAGCACCAGGTCTCAGCTGCTTGGGAGCTTTAGACCTGCAGCGCAATTACAGACTCTTCTGACCATATTTCTTCCTTTGAAACAACTGCTTATTCCTCTTCCCAGACTGATTCTGCAGTTATCATCAGTAACCATTCCTGCTGAATTCTTAGGACACCACATCTGCTACAAACTCCTGGGAGACAGGGTCTCTCTCTGAGGCCCACTGCACAAGCACTGTTTGTAGACACCTCTCTCCTGCCTTTAATCCAAGAGCCAAAATAAGAAAGAGTCAGTGGCCCAGCCAGGACTTCCAGAGGTAACCCAGGACCCCTAAATGCCAGACAAGTAACAACAACTCGTACCTACATTAAGCAGAGCAGAGCATCCCAGCCTTCTCAGAGCCATAATTTGCTTTTTCCAGTTCCTCTGCCTCTTGACATCTCCTGTCTCTCACTGTGTCACCCTCTGCACCCCACAATGCCAAAATTAACTGTATTCCTTTCTCAGTATCCACACCCTTCCCTCCCCCATGGAGAACCATCCCTAGCAGGGTGGCTTTGCTGAAGGCAAAGGAATTCCTCCTGCAAGGAGAAGCTGTGCTGCCTCAGTTTCTATGTGTCAGTATAAAAGCAAGCAGGGGATAACCCAGTGTTTTGGGCAGGCTGAGTTGGACCTGCAGCTTGGAGGAACACACAGGACCTATACAATGCAGAAGGCTCCATCAAAAGGGAAATGGGGCAGTGGAAGAGAAACTATGCAAAACATTACTTCATTGGTAATCTGTTTACTTAACTACTGCAGAGATTTAAAAAAAAAAAAGCTTTCTCCCTATTTATCCATTAGCTCCTCTTCCATCCAGCTCTGCTGCTGAATTCCCATATTTATGACATCAGTGCATGTTGCTATGGAGATAATTAATTAATGCAACACAATCAAGTCAGCAATTTTACTACTTTACACGTTAACACAGGACTGGAAATAGAGTGGGGAGAACACCAAAGCTTAGTTCTGAAAAGCAGGGTTTTTAATGGTCCTTTAAGCACTGGGAGTTGGGTCTGAAAGTCATTTCCACAGTACATGAAATGTGCCACATTTGGCATAATCACTATCATTAGAAGCCCAGAAAAAAATTAGAAAAACAGCAATAAAGAGGAATGAAAGTTCTGACAAAAAATTACAGGTGGAGAGCAGAGCTCTCCGAGCACCCAGCAAAACTCTTCATCGCCACCTGGAAAAAATGCTCCATCTCAATAGGCATCTGGCCAAAGAGGCTGCAAGCTGTGACAACCTAGTGCCTAACCCCAAATACACCGGGCTTTTTTCCAAGAGCCACCCCAAAAATCACCTTTCCTGGGGTGGCCAGGAGCTCCACAAGGAGCTGCCTTCTCTGGAAGAGCAGCTCCTTGTGGGACCTCCTGAGCAAGCTGGTGATGAGAAGGGGGTTGAGATGACCTCTCTGCATCCCAGAAGACTCGATGTCATGCTCAGCCAGGAGCTGGTGGCTTTCCCAGCTGCTTATCAGAGCCAGGTTTTCCTGCCTGTCACAAGTGGGCCACACAAGGAGGCAGGAGGTGAGACCAGGCACTTTCACCTCTCATCCGTAGCTGCCTCCTGACAGTCAGGTTGACATTTACAGCTGACAAGGACATCAGTGCCTTGTCAACATGTCCAGACAAGACACTCTTTGATGGGAGCTATAACTTCACCCAGTAGCTTGCCTTCCTACCAAGAACTAGGCCAAAAAAAAGGATGCTGTGGAACATCCAAGTAGGTGCCACAGTTGCTGCTTTTAGCTCCACCCCTTTGTTAATTTAGAAGATTAAGATCAGTCCCCTTTTTCAAGGGAAGCCTTATTTTTTGTCCTGTGTTAATTAGAATCTTTTAATATACCTTTCAGTTCAGGGTCTCTGCCTTCTGAGGTTAGAAAGACAAAAGCAGCACAGATGAAATTAGGTCACTTAACCCTCAGGACATTCCCATTCCTCAGCAAAAGTTGCTCCACACAGTGGAGCAAAGGAGAAAAAGCTTTAGGAGAGACATGCAGAATAACTGAGCCAATGTCTGTGGTTTGGGGCCAAGAGTGACATCATCAAGCCACGTTTGCTTTCCATAACCATGAAGTTTTTCAGATTGTGGTATTTCCATGGCAAATTTCACTGCCAAGCCCTAACTGAAGATAGCTACACTTCTCAGAGAACTGCCCAGTGAAGAAACAACCAAGCAAATTATTATTTAAAAAATTTAGAAGATCATTTTGTAGGAATTCTGCAGGCCAGAATACTGCTGCCCAATTTATAAACTGTCTCCACAATATGCAAAAGTAGAGGGACTTTTCACAAGGCCATGGAGTGATAGAACAAGGGGAAAATGGCCTTAAACTGAAGGAGCAAAGGTTTAGATGGGATATTGGGAAAAAATTCTTCCCTCTGAGTGTGGGGAGGCCGTGGCACAGGTTGCCCAGAGAAGCTGTGGCTGCCCTATCTCTGGAAGTGTTCAAGGCCAGGTTGGATGGGGCTTGGAACAAGCTGGTCTAGTGCAAGGTGTCCCTGCCCATGGCAGGGGGTGGGACTGGATGAACTTTAATGTCCTTTCCGACCTAAATCATTCCATTTGTCCACAAACTATTTCAATTAAAGCATGGAAAAGTGCACAGTTTTTATGTTGCATTCATGTACAACACAGTTGAAGAAAATTAGGACAAAAAAACACCCAAGTATTAAACACATTATGATCTGTTTGGATACTTCAGCATCAGCTCCCGATTCTCTCCAGGCTCAGCTACTTTCAATAGGATAAATTGCACAGAGTAACTAAAATCCAGAGCTTATTGCACACCATCTGCAGGCAGAGAGAGTCCTCTATTCCCAAGCCAGAGCTGTTTTCCTGGCAGCCTGCTGCTGTGACCTGTTGCAAGACTTCTCCATGTCTGCCTGCAGCAGAGTCCCAGAGGAGACAGACCCACCTTAAGGAGTCAGTTCAGCTGCAGAAGGAGAGTGGCAGAAACCTGTAGGACAATTTTCCTGCTACAGTTTGGACACCAAAATCCAAGCCACCAGAATATTTGCTTGATCTGCACAAAACCCAGAGGAAAAACCCACTCTTGCAGCCACCAGCTGCTGCTGCTGCAAAGGTTTATAACTGGAATAAAGAGAGAACACATCCTCCCTAAAGCCAGACGACAGCCCAACCCAGACAGAGGCAAGAAATCATCTCTGGTGAGAGCAACAATGAGCAATTTAGCTTGATTATATCCTTGCAGATCTTCCTATTTATAATGGTTTGCATTATTTTGAATGCAAACTGGTGGGTTTTTTTTTCCCTGTGCATCAGCTCTCATGACCAAAAGTTGTCATTAGATCCTGATTAAAGGAGATTTTAGATAAGGAGTGGGAACAAGCCCAAAAAAGTGTTGCTGCATCCCTGTCCTGTTGTATCAGACTGACTGCTGCAAATGTCAGTTTTATTTACTGTTTGGAGTCCACTAAGCTTTTTTTCTTGCAGAAGAGGTAAAATTGGGAATACTGGATCAGGTGGGAGAAAAGAACAACAGAGGAGAGGTAAATAAATAAACAAACATGGGGCCCATGTGCCCAGGAGGGTCCTAGTAGGTCATACTTGCAACATACATGCAAGTTTGCCCACAAGTTTGCAGCAAACAAATTAAATAAGCTTCGCTAGTGAGAGCCTGACCTTTTCTATCTCCCCCCCAGCAGAAATCAGGTTCCGACAGGGACCAAAAAGAGGGTTAGAAATAGCAAAGATAATAAAGTCAAGCACAGGAGGCTGAAAGGAAAAGACAGGCAGGTGAAAGGACAACCCAGGAAAACCTGAAATACTGCAAGTCATCCTCTGTCGCCAAAATACCATGAGGCAACCTATCCCACTAAAATATTGGCAGTGGAGGACGAGGCCAGGTGAGTCTAGGAGCCCCATTTCCATGCTGAGAGGAGGAGCTGGCTCTGCTTCAGATATGGACGTGCTCCTTTTGGTACACATTTGCAGTGCAATTTTCAGCAGAACAGAATTCCCCTCTAGCAAGGTGCAGGCAGACACCAGACAAGATTAGTTTGAATTTGCCAGACTCGATGGCATCCAGACCACAGGAAACATCACTGATTATTCCAAGTGGCAGGTTCCTAACCGCGGTGACAGCCGAGCCTCAGCCTTGAGGGGGTGTCTGTACTCACAGCCACAGATTCTTCTGGCGCATGGAGAACCCAACGCTGAGCTGGGTGACCCCATCAGCACAGGGCACTGCCTGGGTTACATTTTGGTTATTTATGGGTTTTATATTCATCTTAAATGCTGTGTCCAGTTGTGGGACCCTCACAAGAAAGATATTGAGGGACCAGAGCATGTCCAGAGATGGGAACAGAGCTGGGGAAGGGTCTGGAGCAAAAAGGGTGGCGGAGGGAGCTGGGAAAGGGGCTCAGCCTGGAGCGAAGGAGGCTCAGGGGGGACCTTGTGGCTCTGCACAACTCCCTGACAGGAGGGGGCAGCCAGGGGGGGTCAGGTTCTTCTCCCAGGGAACAGGGACAGGATGAGAGGAAACAGCCTCAAGGTGCACCAGAGAAGGTTCAGGTTGGACATCAGGAAGAATTTCCTCATGGAAAGGGGTGTCAAGCTTTGGAACGGACTGCCCAGGGAGATGGTGGAGTCCCCATCCCTGAAAGTGTCCAGGAATGACTAGACGTGGCACTCAGTTCTCTGGTCTGGTTGACAAGGTGGGGATTGGGCACAGGTTGGACTCACTGATCTTGGAGGGCTTTTCCAACCTAAATGATTCTGGGATTCTGCCCCTGCTTAATTAGCCAGGTTGAGCCCCACTGGGAGACAACACAGCAGGACCTGAGCATGGGATTCACTGCACAGATGCATCCGCTTGGTGCGTTCAGTCTCCAGAAGGTACTGGTTTTATAGACACATCTTTTAGTCAAGATGATGGGAAAGGGGATAGAAAGGAGGGGACCCTCACCCCTGCATCTTCCTGACAGTACTTACTACACTCTGCCTTTATTAGGCAGGCTCAGGGCTTGCTGGTGAACAAATCCACTGCTCAGAGAGCTCAAAAGTCCTCTCTCAAACCTTCAGCCAAATTCACACTAATGCACTGCTCCCGACTGCACAGGTACTCAGCCCTCCTCCAAGCCCTGAGAGCAGGAAAAGCTAACTCCAATAAATGTAAAGCAATTTCATTCAATTCCACCTTTTAAATGCAACACTTAATTAACTCTACTGGGGCTTCTTTCATTCTCGCTGCTTGTGTTTCCATGCCACTGAGGTTAGGAAAACACCTTCTCCCTTTGCACAGAGGGGCCCTCCCTGCTCTGTGCTGGCATCACATGAACCACACACCGGGCCCTTGGGCACACAGAGCCCAGCCCCAAACTGTGGGGGCGTCTTCGTCAGAAACCTGGGAGCAGATGGTGGATTTTTACTGCTCTGTCTGACCCTCGCTTGGACTCCAACCCAGTAACCTCACCAGGCTCTGATGCTTAAGTGGAACAGCAGAAACCAAGCTGTCAACCCACTAGATCCAACATTTAGAGTCAGCAATGCTGAACTCTCCAGAAGACAAGAGAAAGAAAAAAAGAAAGAAAAGAAAGAAAAAAAAAAGAAAGAAAAGAAAGAAAAGAAAGAAAAAGAAAGAAAAAGAAAGAAAAAGAAAGAAAAAGAAAGAAAAAGAAAGAAAAAGAAAGAAAAAGAAAGAAAAAGAAAGAAAAAGAAAGAAAAAGAAAGAAAAATAAAGAAAAGAAAGAAAAGAAAGAAAAGAAAGAAAAGAAAGAAAGCAGAGATGGGGAGTGCAGGGAACAACCCAAACCAGATGTTTTAAGCAGCTGGCATCACTGTTTCTCCCAAGATGCTGATGAACACAAACTCCGCGGCTTGACAGACCCCCATCAGCCGCCCTCTTCCTGGGAACAGAGAATTCAAATAAGCCCTGCTGGATTTAATCATCTTCTCCCCTTAAATAATAAACTGGGGGCAGGACAGGAAAAGGATTTATTCATGTCACTAACTGTCAAAAAAATGTTTACTGTGCTAAAAACCTGCAGTAAGGAAAAAAAAAAAGAAGAACTAAGAGAAAACACCCAGAGAGGGAAGTGTGAGAACATCAGCTCTGCACGAGGGACTTGGACATGCTCAAGTTGACATTGAGAAGGGACACACATGAGCTCTCCCACCAGATATTAACAGGGAAAACAGAGCAGGAAGGAAGGGGGAAACACACTGGTTGGCTCAGCGTTTGAGCTGAGCTCTGCTTTTTGGGCAGAGCTGAGAACACATATTTTTTTTTAAGCAGAGTTTGTGGTGCAGCACCAAACTCCAGCACAAACTCAACAGGTTGCAGAGTAGCTCCCCCCAGCCCTGGCCTGATACCCTGCATGACAGCAGATCACCTTCTCAAAAAATCTTCAGAGAGAGGGAAAAAAGATAACAGAAGCAGGGCTGCAAGATGCTCCTCCTGCCAGAGAAAGGTCAGGGGATGCCAGAGGCCTGAGAAATAACAGCAAAAATTCAACGTACCAGGAAAAACAAAGACTTTGAAGCATTACTGAAACAGCCTCCAGCTCTGTCACACCGGGAATGAAGCCTTTACAACAGGGCACGAAAAGGGCCCAGAACACAAAAGGCTTGAGCAATCTGGCAAAAGTCCATCAAGGACTATTAAACATGAAGTTACAGATTAACTTTCAGCTCAGGAATCCCCCAGACAGGGAGGGAGCAAGACACGGGTGTGGGTTCTTTCTCAGGATCCTGCCCCTTGCTGAAGCCCCACCAGGGAACTCAGCACAGCCAGCGGACACTGCAGATAAAGGGGCTGAGGGTCACATTTCACCAGTACAGGGGCTGTGAGGCTGCTGGCACAGTCCCAAGAAGAGGGGACTGTGGTCCCATTAAGGGGGACCCGTGGAGAGCTGCACCCACCCACATCTTGCCCAGAGAAGCTGTGGATGCCCCATCCCTGGAAGCGTTCAAGGACAAGTTGGATCGGGTTTGGAGCAATCTGGTCTAGTGGGAGGTGTCCCTGCCCATGGCAGGGGTGTGAAACAAGATGAACTTTAAGGTCCCTTCTGACCCAAACCATTCTACGATTCCATGACATCCAGGACCCCTTTCCCATCTGCAGCACATAAATGGGGGCAGGCACAGAGCAGACCCCACATGCAACATCCCATCATTCTACACACCCATTACAACTGTGCTTTGCTGGAGCACGACCTTCCAGAAAGCCTTTGCAGACTGGACATATGACAGTTTTCCAACAGCTTGCAGTGAAAATACCCCAAGCTCCCCTGCAATTTACTTCTGTCATCTCATGCCAACCCAGCCTGTCTCCTTTCTCCCATCCTGTTTTTTTATACTGGTGCTCACAGCAGGAACCCTGCACAGATCAATTTGTTGGTGTTTTGAGCACGTTCCCAATCTTTTAGAGCTCTCCTGTGCTTTAGCAGCTATTTCTCAGCCTGGGAGACACTCTGCTGGTGGAATTGAACAGCACAGTGGAGGTACAGTGGGAGCCAGACCAGGGGCTCACATTCCCAGCTTTAGGCTTAAAGGAAACAGCCACCTGCATAAAACAGTCAGCAGGAAAATTAGGTACCAATAGCACAGAATTCCCTGTTCTTACATCCCCTTGGGCATCTGGGAATGCCCAGAGGCCTTTCTAGATAAATCAGTGCAAAGGAAAAGCTTATCATGGATAATATCAAATAGCTGAACCCAGGAACAAATTGTTTTCTGCCCAAAGTCTGTGCCTTTCATCACAAGTCCTTAAGGGACAAGCAGTGGAATGAGATTGCCTCCTGTCAGAATTAAATCAGGACTAGAAAATGAACTCAACTGCTGCACAATGTCCTTGGACATTCCAGTCTCCTGATCCAAAGGTGGTCCAACACAGGCACATGGAGAGCAAGGTGAGATCCAATAACCATGGGAAGCCCATGCCTCATAACTTATTCCAGCAGTGGGATGTCATTCCAGCTCCACCTGCAGGAATTTCTGTCGATGAGAGAGCCTTGAAGTTTAGATGAGAAAGGTGTTGCTCCAGGAAGTGAGGGAAGCTGAGGTTGGTGGGGAGGAACAGGCTGCAGATGAGAAAAGCAGGGAAGGTGATGAGCCTGGAGATTGTATAAAAATACCATTAAATAGCTTGGAAAGTCAAGAGGGTTGGGTTTCTTGGCATAATCCCACAGGCAAATGCTGAATGCAGCTTCCCAAGAGCACCTTCTAGCAACCTCCATGAATTCCCTGCTCCAGCCCATACTCTTCTTGCATTCAGTCTCCCCACACAGCCGAAGTTTCCAGGAGGAACATTTGCCGAAGCTGGATTTTACAGGAGTATCAGAGAACATTTGCAAAATGAAATCTGAATTGACAGAAGGGGACATACAAGATACAAATCATATTAAAAAAAAAAGTTGCTCCTCTAGATCGGGGAATTGCAATTGATATGTCCTTGCAAAATTATTCACCCCTTTAATTAGAGGTTTTAAGGGGGTGGGCAGTCAGTTAAGTCTCTGTGATGCTTCAAGTAACCTGACATGATTTGGGCATCAAGCTCATGTTGCTGTTGTACCGGGGATGGCAAGAAACAACATAGGCTCGATCCAGGAAGAAATGGAATGGCCTTATTTATTAATTTACAGACTCGTTTATATATCTTAGTTCGCTTGAATGGCATAAGATTATTGGTCCTTGACCATCCACTTCTTAGAATGATTGGCTAAACTCGACAACACCCATTTCAAAATATTTTTCAAGTCAGTATCACAACAATACTGCATAACAATCTTGCACGTGCAAAATAAAGGGATTGGTTTACAAAAACCTCTAACTGTTTTCGGCTAGCATCCGTGTGAAAGCAAGGACTTTCACACGGACGCTGGCAGAAAGCTGGAAAATCTCCCCGCAACCAAGCCTTCAGCATCCACAGGCTCACACTAAAAGAAGTAGAAATCCAGCTGGTTTCCTAAGTAACCCATCCTACAGATCCTATAGAATCATTAGGGTTGTGAAAGAGCTCCAAGACCAAGTCCAACCCCTAAAAAAGGGGAACACCATTAAGAGGTACAAAAAAAGACCTTCAGTACTTTCACACCTACAGAAAACCCCTCAAAGTTACTAGATTTCAGGGGAAAAAACCATCCCAGACCTTGAAATTTGCACAATTTTTAAAAAATTTGTATTTAGATGTTATCTATATAGCACCAATCACAGCTAGGAAATGCATGAGCACGTCATGGCTCACAGGAGAAATCTCTGCAGGTAAAAAGTATGAGAGACAGGAGAGTTTCCAGCATGGATCGCCAGTCCCAGAGCTATGCAAGGCATGGAGAGAGACTCACACAGGAAACAAGGAAAACTGTGACCTTGAGATGAGAACACATCTGTAATATGTCTATAAAGATGTCAGTCTCCTATTTATATAAAATACCTGCGCAGATAGCCAGGAAGCCATGCATAAAAATCCTGCACCAAGCTTCCAAGAAAACCCTTCATCCGACTTCTCTGCTGCCACCTCCATATCCATCCCTGGCAAAGCAGTACTAAATGCCTCTTTTCCTCCCCACAGTTAAGAACACAAGGCCTAAACACTGGGCATTTTAGCTGTATTATCAGCATTTGCTGTGCTGGGCTTTACCTATGCAGACAGCAATTATAGGGGAAAAAAAAGGAAAAAAAAAAAAGAGGAAAAATGCTGTACAACTCATTCAAAGGCTGGAAATGCCTCACAGCCCTGGTTGTTATGGAGTGATTTTCTTGTATCTCTCTTCAAACAGAAAAGCAGCACAATATGGACTAGTGATCTAAAGTGGCAGCTGAACTGACCAAGAATAATATTTGGTGGGGGTAGTACACGCTCAGCAAAACAAACAGCATCCTAAATTGGATTGTTTTTACCAGCTTTGAAAACCAAATTGAGGCTTGTAGGAGACTCCAGAGAATACCGGTGATTCAGAGTTTGAAACAAGCCTTTTTCCCCAGACTGGCTTTGCAGGGGTCTTCGAGAGAAAGAGATGGTAGCAATAACATACATAATATATATCACATTAACACACACACACAGGGACAGACTGAACACCAACAAATTGATATTAACCCACTTATATCATGAAGTACCCTCTACAAAGACAGGATAAATGCAGTCTCAGCCCACAAGGCCAAGCAGGGTCTAGACAAAACAGTACTCTTGGAAAATAAGATCGCTTAAATTTCCCCCGTGAACTTGTGCCAAACCATTCCTCTTAGACAGACACCTCCAAACGCCATTGAAAAGCCAACGGGGAGCACCAGGGTGGATACAAGGACAGATTCCAGCAGTTTGTGTTTCACACCTTCCCAGCCTGGAGCTCTGAGCAACTTGGTCTAGTGGAAGGTGCCACTGCCCACAGCAGGGGGTGGAACGAGATAAGCTTTAAAGTCCCTCCCACCCAAATCATTCAATGAGTCCATGATTTCCCAGTGCTTTCCCTCAGGAGGGACCTCTCCCATTGCAGCACTGCCTATGATCACTGGGACCCTGCTCTGGAAAACAACATTAGTGACATTTTGAGAAAGCATCAGCTCAGGTCTCTCAATACCTTTTATAACAGATTCACCTTTCAGTTGCTGCACTGAGCCACATCCACACCCTTTAGTGTTTCAGGAGCATCAACAGGTCACAGACACCATGAAAAAAAAAAAAAAAAGAAGCCAAAAGACCTTTTGCAAAGACAGAAACAGTTCTGGGAGAGCCACCTGGGGAGAGAAATCCAACCAACATCCAAAGAACTCCCTGTTCCCTGGTCTGCTGCAGCACAGCTTCACCAAGAGATTGGTTCCCCCGTGGATGGGTTGGGCAGAGGTGAGGATGTCTGCCAGAACAGACTCCTGTCACCCTCCCGGGGTCACCCCTCCCAAATAAGCACACACCATTATGAAGGATCAATTAAAACCAGCAGGAGCAGAGGAGAAGGTGCAATTCCACCCAGTATTCAACTTTTCCATCCCAGTTTTCCTGGGGTTTTTTTGGGATCGGTACCTTTTGCCTGTGACCAACAATAAAACTACTGATTAAACTTGAAAGGGGGACTGTCTTTGAACCAGAGGAGAGGCACAGCAGGGGAGGGATGCATTATTTAAAGAAGGGTTTGTGTTTTCTACCCCAGCAACCACCACAAGATTTACCGAGCAAAGCACGGTACTACTACAGAGTCAAAATTCGAGTGCCCAAAGATGAACATTCCATGGTAATGCATGCCTGAATAATCCCTTTATTACAGCTTCTGATTGTAACTTTAACAAGGAACAAGTTTTACAGCTAGTATTTTGGAGAACTGCAACAGGGTTTTTTTATGGCACGCCAAGAATTCACAGGAGAACAAGTCTCACCTAAGTTTACTTCTTCCATCAGGGGACTAAATAGATTTTTCCCGTACAATTACCTATCACATGCTGCCTATAAAAAGATGCGGCTCTAAACATCCTGGTTTTAACCTCGGGGCTGGAAGCGAGCATCACAAGAAAAAAAAAATTCCTACAGGGAACCTGTCTGGCAAGCTCTTCCTTCCCTGCCGTGGCATCCCGGACATCTCCAGCCCCCTGCCAGCTGCTGGAGCAGGGCTGTGCTGTGGATGTGCAGCGAGTACTGCCAGGAAGGCAAGGCTCTGTGTGTGTTTACCCATAATTTAAAGTCAACGTTTCTCACTTCTTTTTTTCCTTTTAAATCAAAGAAGAATTAACCTTTGGGGGGGAAAAAGATAAATTCAAAAACCACATGGCCCATCTCCTGCAGTGTTGACACAATAGTTTTCATTTGCAAGCAAATGGAAGTTGAACTTAAACGTCAAATATTCATTTATCAGCATTAACCCAGCTGCCCCTTCCCTCTTTGTCCTCATTCACTCAGGCATTTTTCTCGTTTGCCTTTCAGTGGGCTCATGAGTGCGAGTGTAGAGTCATTTTTGTGCCCCAGATTACCCCCTGAACTCCTCTGATCCACCACGTGTCCCCGTGACAGGATTGCCCGTTCTAGGTAGCATTTAAAAAAAAATAAATAGAATCGGATTTTCAAGAAGGTTGCCATCCAGGGAGAGCCATTCTCATCAGTGGCAAGCCTCGCACAAACTGTTCTTCATTCCTTTTTCATCTGGAAACGTCAATGCGTGTTGTCAGAGGGCAATTGTTTTCCTTAATCATCCGCAGCAGTGAAGTAGAAAGTGCTCATCTTTGCTGTGGGGAAAAGTCACTTGCTTTATTCATACCCCACTCAATTTCAAGAGGATGCTTTCCAGGCTGGCTTGGCCCTCGGGAATCAAGGCTTATACACTCATCTTCTGTACGAGCGATAAAGATCCTTCCACTGGGAAATTCAGGTTTCTTTTGCTACGGTTACTGCTGAAGCGCAAGGACACATCCTAGAAGGTGTCGGAGAAACCTTAAGGAAAAGCCATCAAGAAACCCGGGCATCCTCTTACTTTAAATGTGGCAACTAGAAAAAGAAGCGGGGCTTTGTCGTCATTTCGATTTTCTTCAAAGCCAGAAAGGCGAACTGCGGAACGTCGTGACTTTATCGCTCTCCAGAGCTGTCCCTTGTGCAACGAGCTACTTACAATGTTTTCAGTTCAGTAATTGTTGGGTTTTTTTCCCCCCAGCAATCACAAAGAAAAGCTTCTGAAAGGTGCAGGCAATAGACTTCTTAAAGAGCTGTGAACAACTCCCAGGAAACTTTTACATTTCGAATGCATTCTGCCCACATTTCCTGTATTTTCTGTGGTTCTTAAGTTCCTCAATTTAGCACACAAAGCTATTTGCATGAAAATAACATCTTGAGAGTTTCTTACAGAAAACATAAAATACCTTCCCTTAAAAAAAAATACACCACATAATTGTAGAATTATGTGTTGAACATCTCAGGTAGCCAGGGTAAGAGGAGAATGAAGCACAAAAGTGCTTGCAAACATTTTTCTTTCATTTTAGACCCCATCGAGTTCTCATTCTCCAGCTGCCACTCATAATGGTATTTCTGGATACACTAATCTAGTGCCATTATCATTCTCTAAAGGCAAGATGTGCTTTTATTAAAGCAAAGACAAATTAATTTAATGGTTTCACTGTCTGTTTCTAAAAATATATGTAGATTTCCTCTTGACTTGCAGAGAGAAAATTCTGTATTGACATATTATTGGATAAATGCACTCCTGATGAAAGATAAATTAAAATTGAATAGAGGCATGTAAGATAACGATATAGACTGTCATTACTATTCCCAAAGTCACAGAGAAATGGCTGGAACCTCTGTGATGCACCACACAGGTCAGCTGAGTGTGTTAGCTGAGAGATTAAATCTCTTTCTAGAGGAGATGATCCTCAATAAATCCACCAGACTACAAATTCCACCATGATAAAATGTTTTGGGTAGCCAGCAACTTTCACCTAAGGATGCTGCACCTCCATTCAGCATCTTACATTACACCAGGCAGTAAACAGGACAGTTCAACATGCTCCAGATTAAACCCAAAAAAAAAAAAAAAAAAAACCAGAGGGATGTGTTTACCAAATTTTACACTTGCTAGTGTTTCCGGGTGAAAGTCTCACAAAGACAGATTGCTCCAATGCTGGATGTTGGGACGAGCAAGGTATTTTCCAAGTATTTTACTTGCTTAGGTCCTGGAGTCCACATTTCTGCTTCAGAATTCCTAGTAAAGAAGAGGTATCTGGCCTCAAGCTGTGCCAGGGGAGATTCAGGTTGGATATCAGGAAGAATTTCTTCACAGAAAGGGTTCTTAAACAACGGAAGGAACTGCCCAGGGAGGTGGTGGAGTGACCATCCCTGGAGGGATTCAGCAAACAGTTTGTGGCACTCAGTGCTCTGGTCTGGTTGACAAGGT
>VZTI01002404.1:54659-69722 GCA_013397865.1 Struthidea cinerea | reverse complement strand
AACAACAACAACAACAACAACAACAACAACAACAACAACAACAACAACAACAACAACAACAACAACAAAAAATCCATTCACAAAGAATAGCAAATCACTGGAAAGAAGTCCAGGCAGCAACTGGAGTTTTCTTTGTGGACATCCCAGCTCCAACACTGCTTTTCTCACAAACAACATCAAGACTGTCTCCTAAAATGGCATATAGGAAGAACTTCTTTTTGTGTGAACAAATGCCCAATTATCTTGATGGCTGGCAGTGTCCAGCACATCATCACAAAAATTAATTTAAAAAAAAATTACAAGGTCACCTCCAAATAACTCTTAAGTAGCTATTCTCATGCAAGTGTTTGTGTGCACAAATGCCAGAAAAACACAAATAACAACAAGTATACTGAAAGTAAAAAAAAAAAATAAAAAAAAAAAATCGTTGCAAGTAAAGGAGCTCTCTCCCACGAGGCAGCAGGAGGTTTTTATTTTTTAACACTTCTGACTGTTATTGCAAAGGCAGGAAGAAAAGACAAATTAGAAAGATGAGAAGGTAGCAAAGCACAAGGTCAGCAATACTGTGACTCCGAGGTATTATTGAACTCAGTCAAGGTTAATCACAGGAGCCAAGTCTTTTACCTTTGTGCCTTCACCAGGTGGCTAAACGTGATGTAAGGATCCAGTCCAAGAAACATTAGATTCTCTCATTTCTGCCTCACGGAGAGGTATTTGCAAGACCCTGGTTAATTAAATTAATAAACCACAAGTGAAAGCCTGGCCTCGTGCCACTTTCTGACATTGTGCAGGGGTGTCGCATTAACAGCCCTTATCCCATCGCGAGGGCATGGCAGCGGGGAGCAGGGAAGGAGCAGCACCGAGGAGAACGAGACAAACCAGCTGATTTTCAATTAAGAGTTGAAATAAAAATAAAGTGCTTTTAGTGCTCGGCCTTCGAACTGCCAATACTCTTAAATAACACAGATACCTGGCCGTCCTACAGCCCTGTTAAATCAACTTCATTTGTTTAAAGCAGAGCTCAGCAGCACTTATTTAACAAGCAGTGCTTCAAGCATGACTCAACACAGGGAGAAAGCCTTTCGGGGCAAAGGAAAATGTCTCAGAGGGGTGCTGGGAGAAAAAAAAATTCTCTTTGGACTAGAAATCACTCACCACAGCAGCTTCTGGCCAGGCTCGGAGCATTTGAAGATCATCTGTCTGCTCAGGCTGAGGTAGGTCCTAGTTTGTCCCAGGAAAGAATGCTGATGTCCCCGGAGGTTAAGCAGTTGGTGAGGTGTTGAGGTTGGGATTGCAGGCTCCTGGAGGGAGAAGCAAACACCTCAGAAGGTGGCCGAGTTCAGGACACCCTAAACACCCTCCTCTGTTACCGCTTCCTCCTTGTTGGCTCTGCTCGAGGACGTCTGAAGCCTTTAAAGCATCGCACCTGGTTTTGACCTGGTGGTTGGAGGGTGGAGGTTGAATTTGAAAGATGGGTGTTGATGTCTTTACAAACTACTCGATGGATGAGAGTCTTTAGGAGAAATGGGTGTTAATGTCTTCGAAATGGGTCTTAATGCCTATACCGACCTCAAGCCGAGGAGGTTTGGTTACAGAACCCAGGCAGTTTGAACTCCTAAACTTTAGGGTAAGAGGAGAAATGGGTCCGCGCAAAGTCTATTGCAGAGCCGAGACGGTCTGAAACATGTGGTGGACCCACAGAACCCAGACAGGCTGAACTTCCGAACTTTGGGGGAAAATGACATGTTCAAGGGAAGGGATATGTGGTAGGCGGTTCGGGAAGGCTGTACAGGCTGTACCTTCCTAGTACTTCAGCCAGTGGGGAAAGGAAGAGGGCAACATGCAGCCGGGAGTTTAGGATGAAAGGAGGCTGCACCCTCCAGAACGGAGAGAGAAACCACATGGGGTATGCCCCAGTGGTCTCTCTCCCTTTATTCGAATAACGTTGCAGGACTCTTCTGTCTTCTTCGTGAACAATGGCTTTTCATAGCATGGCTTTTCCACACAAATTGGAGCCCTGTTTTGGTGGGTCATCTGTGGTGGCCGGTGAACATACCTTTATGTTAAGGCGACCAAAAGGCTTTTCTCAGTGTGCACGATTCTGTTAAATTAATCTATTCCAGTCTGAATTCCCCGGTTGGCCGCTGGCCTTGGCCTCTCGTCACTCCCCCGGGGCTCTCCCACTGGTCCCTGCTCCCTGATCCCGCCTGTCCCCAGCCCCAGGAAAAACCCAAAGTTAGCCATTGTTCTCGTATTTGCCCCTGCGACTTTCGACAGTGAAGATGAATAAATTCTCCTGCTGGAATGCAAGCAAATATTCTTTCTGATTCTTTTGTCACTGAGTTAATAGTGAACCTGCCCAGGCGCCGGTGGGGGCACGCGGGACCCCACGGAGCCAGGGAGGAACGGTATTAGTCATCAGCATCCAAAGTGTCAGTGGGATCCATTGTTGGTGGATGGCTCCAAAGCCCCTCCTCTATGTCCATTTCTGTCCCTGTAACACTTCACAGCCTATTACCTGTCCCTTGTAATCTGGCCACCTCCCACCACAGGTCGAACTGTGCACACGTTGTGCAGATTCCAGCTGTTTCTCTGGAAGTATCTGGGCACCCATTGCAAGCTCCCACCTGTACTGACATCTCCTTCCTTACCAGTTCCATCTGGGTGGATGTACCTCAGGCACCACTGCTGCTGCTGCCGCCTTACTATCCTGATTATTTAGGGCTGAGGGAAGATCCTGGACCTTCTTCACTGCTTTTTAAGTGCTCAGAGCTTCACGTTTCATTAGTGGTGTCTCTTCCCTGTCATTATCTTCTGCTCTAGTTTCTGTATCCGGATCTCTTTGATCCATTTACTCCAATCCCTGACCCCTCATCTTTTGATGCAACACACAACTAATTCTTCATGAGAGCCTCTTTCCTTCTGCCAAAGAGCTCTCCAGGAGCAGCTTTGTGTTACAGCCAAACCCATTCAAAGGCCCCTTCACACACTTATCCTGAAGCTCTCTTTCAATCAGTTCTCCTCGTGGAAGTGCTCTTGTCCACACGTGCTTCAGGCTCTTGTGCTCCCGTACAAAGCCTCTCAGTGCCTCCAGAGTGGGGTTTATGGACCAATGCGCATTAACCTTTCCTCTCAAAAACCTGAATATGGAAAACCAACGTTATCTCAAAGGGCTAATAACTAGTAGAGAGCAGGAGGAATGGCTGCAGCCTCACAGAGTGTGGAGCTGCCTTCTTGGGATGCTTGGATGAGGGAAATAAGCACAGAAGTATTTTGAAAGAGCGCTCCTTCATGTCTCTCAAAACTACCAATAATCAGGTAGCTAATTTTCTCTGTCCTGTTAGAGCTTGTTTGACTTCTTGAGAAATTAATACCTGTCCTTAAATTTAGGCTGATACAAGCACCACTGATTTTTCAATAGCTCAGCTTCAGGCTTGTAGAAGAGCAAAATTATCATCACGTATTGTTAGGTAAAGCAGAAGTGTCATTATTTAAAGCACAAAGACTATGCATTAATATTCTCTGCGATAAATGCAGAAGCACATCTGATAGAATCATATAATAGCCAGAGCTGGAAGGGACCCACAAGGATCATCAAGTCCAAATCCTGGCCCTGAACAGGACACCCCAACAATCCCACCCTGTGCCTGAAGAGAATTGTCCAAATGCTCCTTGAACTCTGGCAGTTTTGGGGACATGACCATTCCCTGGGGAGCCTGTTCAGTGTCTGACCACCTCACTTCACACTTCTGGATACAAGTATTTTGGAAAAAAGCCTGTACTCTTCTGTACTATCAACATAATCCAAAATATGGATCAAACTGGAGCTGTGGCAAAGGAGCAGCACCACAGAAACACACATAGTTTACTTCTCACCTGCCCCCATGCATATAAAATTAAATCATTGAGTGCCCCGCAGGACAGGTGTGGAGGAAATGGCAGCATTCAGATCCTGGGTTTAAAACGTTTGCTGTCCAACACTACACTACGTGGCCCTTTCCTTAGAGATGCACCCATGCTTTGGGGAGGGGAAAAAAAGGTATGAAGGAATTAAGTGCATAGCAGCACTCTACTCTGCCAGCCATGTTAGCCCAAAGCGTAGGACGATGCCAAACCAGCCACCCCACTCCATTCCACCGATGAGCTCCAAACTGCAAAAAATTAAGGCTGTGCAAATCACCCCACTCTGTGAGCCCTGCCGTGAGCCCTGGCAGCCCCACAGGACACTCATACAGAGTGCTGAGAGGGGTATGCCTCCCACGCTCACCCAGCCTGGGGCTGACTCTCTCCACATGCTGAGGGAAAAGGGAGTGTCTCAGCCCTCCATTTCAGAAGCAAGAAGTAGAAAAAGGGACAAGGCTGCAATTATTATTCGAGGTTTTGGAACCGGGAGGGATGGGGAGGCTGGAAAACGTCACAGACTTCTTGCGGACATGACATAGGCTGGCTTGTGGGCAAATTAACACAACTGGGAGAATTTCACAACCGGGAGAGTTCGATCAGGCTCATCAGGGTAATGAAATGTGATATCCACTGGAGAAAGCTAAACTTTGCTGTAGCAGTGATGCCCTTTAGACAAAAGACTCCCTGGTGAGATGCAAAACAACCCTGGGACAGAGTGTATTCTATCAGGATCCAAGGATAGCAAACCCATAACCTCCTAAGTAGATCTCTTCTGCTTATTTCTGTGCTGCAGGATGTGCCTAAGAGTATTTGGGGAGCAGGCACTCAGAAAACACTGCCATTTTCCTTTTCTCCTCCCTAACAGTCCTGTTGTTCAGGGTCCAGACCAAAAGGTGTCAACCCAAAAATCCTTGCTGACTACACATGTACAGGCCACGTTTATCAGCCACAGGTTCTTTAAGACTGATTTACAGCAACTGCTGGACCACACAGGGAGGCAAATTCACCTGGCAAACAACTCTGCCCATCCAGACACCTCTATTCTCCTCCAGAACAACCCAAACCTGCCAGCATTCATTTCCTGTGAGGACAGATAAATTTTAGCTTCTTTTAAACTCTGTTTGAGACCGCTGGTTGTTAGGATGGTTTGTGTCATCTCAAGACCAGCAAGGAAATATTCCTTGCTAACAAGAGGGACTGCCATTCCCACCTCTTCAGAAATGCTTTTTGATGATGTCCCTACCTCTGCTCCCATGGCACATCCTTTTAACAGCTCCCAGCCCTCATGACTCTTTCCAGGTTTGCAGATGAAGACTTATCTTTTGAGCTATTATAGTTTTTCTGCAAATCAACCTTATTTCAGGGCCCTCTGCCTTGCCCTTACCTCCCCATCTTCTGTCATTACAACCAGAATAATTTTTCTATAAGCAGGACTGCTGGAAAACTCTTTTAGAGGAACTTCAAGGAGATCCTAGGAAAGGTTCTCCAAAACAGCTCTATTCTTACCATAATATGGTTTGAGCATTATACACACATACGGAGTAGGAAAATTCCCACGACCCTGTGGATAACACCACCTGAGAACTCCTCTGCGAGTCTGCTGTAGCTCTGAGTAAAAGGGAGTCACCAGACCTAGGGAGAGAAAAAAACAGGGATCATAGCTTTAACTGCACTTTTCACACTTTCCTTCGCAGAGGAAATGCTGCATTAAGATGTTGGGTGAAGCATAACACATCCCACACTTCCCCTCTCAGCTCGAAACATGTAGCCTTCTGTTACAGAATCCCAAATTGCTGTGCTCGGGCAGGTGATTCATTTGTTAAATAATTTCTTTGGTGCTGCCCGGACTTGAATTAATTTTAGTGGATCCATAACCAAAGATGCCAAACCTTGTCCCTGAAAGCCTGAGCTGCTATGACATTCTGTTTTCCCTGAGACTGTTGCCTCAAAACCATCTCCTGGTCCTTGGTACCAGCAACCCACAGATATTTGTTTTGGTTTTTTTAAGGGCTTTAAATAAGCTGTTGCAAAACCGTTGACTTTGCAAACAAAGTTTCCACACGGAGCAATTTATCTGCTGTGTGGCATCTTAATTTGGATGTGTGTTTTAAGAAGGGTTCTGCGGGCAGCAGCAGCCGGGCTTTTGGAAGTTACATAAATCAGTACATTCACGTCTTTATGTGCTAACAAGGAATGAATGCCTCTTTCCCTTCCAGTTAACATTTGTGTGTGTCACGAGTGCCTCTCCCTCTCCCCACCTTTCCCACTGTCTTCAGGAAACGACACAGAAATTGTCATATTGAATTACACTGATAAACCATCCTACTTGGTGCCCTCTCTCCAGTCATACCCCACATCAGCTGCTACGGATTTAACACTCCTGCTAATTGACAGTGATGGAACAGCACCACCACGAGGGACATATTTCCTTTGCATCAGGGCCCCCCTCCTTTCCTTCCGTGTTTTATCACGTGGATTTTCATCCTGCCTCACATACCTGTGAATGTTGTGCACTGAGAATATCTGCTGTGGGATTTTTGGGAAGGACACAGCCGTTTCAGCCACAAAGACAGGCTGGGAGACCTGGGGTTGGTCAGCCTGGAGAAGACTCCAGGGAGACCAGAGAGCCCCTTCTAGTGCCTAAATCGGGGTGTATAAAAAGGAGGGAGAGTGACCTTTTACATGGGCTGATAGTTACAGGACAAGGGGCAATGATTTTTAACTGACAGAGGGAGGTTTAGACAGGATATTAGAAAGAAATTTGTTCCCTGTGAGGGTGGGGAGGCTCTGGCACAAGTTACCCAGAGAAGCTGTGGCTGCCCCATACCTGGAAGCGTTCCAGGCCAGGTTGGATGGGGCCTGGAGCAACCTGGGATAGTGGAAGGTGTCCCTGCCCTTGGCAGGAGGGTAGAAAAAGATGGTCTGTAATGTCCCTTTTAACCCAAACTGTTCTGTGATTCTGGCAAGGAGTTTTGCAGTTTGGCATATTAACTGAGCGAATAACTATTGATTCCTGTATTGCCCCTCAGTTGCAGGTGACCAGTTCTTAAACATCCCAAAAAGGGCTACCTACACAAGGGCACAGGTTGACTTGCCAGTGCCATTCAGTGACTTGAACATCTCTGTTATGTTCTGTCTCTTCTGCAAATGGGAACAGTCCTTGCAACTAAAGCAACCTCAGGAAGCACAATTTAAAAAATGTGACACTTGCTGTAGCAGGGAAGCCTTCCCTTGCCTCTAATCACTGTCAGAGCCTATCTTCCCAAACCTTGTGTTTGTGCTGGATCGCCCTTCCTACCCGCTGGAGGGCTCCAGGCAACGTGCCAGCTCCCACAGATACATGCAAGACCTCCTCCCACCCCAAGGCAAGGAAAGAAGGAGCCAGGCCAGACTCAGCCCAGCTGGAAATCTTCCTCCTGTGCACTGGGCATGCATGCAGCCCTGTGACTCCGATGAACAAAACCCATGGATAATTGGATGTTGCAGGGATCCCATGGCAATGAGGGAATGGGGTTGGGCTGCCTTGCAGAGTTCAGCTTTATCCCTCAGCTAGGAAATTTGAGGCATAATTAAAATGAAATGTTGGTGTCTGTGTTGCACATTGAAATATTGATGAAGGGAGGCATAAAGTGTTTCATGAACGCAGGCTTCCATTTTGTGATTTACTGCCCCCAAACATCACTTTCACAGAACCTACCTGGGAAAAAACAGGGAGAGATGAAAGAGCAATAGGGGTTTTATTGCTGCAGAAAATGGGAAGGGAATTGGACAAAGTTAAATACAATGTATTGAGATAGTCTTTGACTCTGAACTTCAGATACAGCAAGAGCTCACTCACACCTGGAAAAGGTCCTCTGACGTCTATGGACTTTTTTTCCCCCTCCTTTCCTTGTGCCATAGCAATGCTGGGAAGGGGCTACACTGCTTTTAACTGGAGTTAAAAAGAAGTCAAGCCCCTATTTATAATGAGACTTGGAGTGAAGTACTCAAAGCTGTGTGGGAAGGCACAGGAAGGACTCTCCATCACCTTTACCTGCCACTCTGTCGTTATTACTCAGCCCTACTAAGTACAGTTCAGGCAAAGAAACTCTGGCTCAATCCTTATTTCAAAAAAGGGAATGACGAAATATTCAGAGAGTATTTAATTAATGACTTAATTACAGCACAGGCTAAGACAGAGGCCTTTGCTGCAGCAACAGCAGCAGCTAGCTCTGCCTGAAGTTTATTTGCCACAGAAATTAGTGGCAAATTTGCCTCTAGGATGAGAGAAATCCCAAATCTGATTTAAAGACGAGATATGCACTGAAGCACTTGAGTCTGTAGGTTGGCACTCAACCTACCCAATCCCAGGCTCCTTGTTCCCAATCCCAGCCACTGTCAGGTCCAGCTGAGGTCATGGACAGACCCTGGTGGAGCAGTTCAACACACCCAGGGTGTGAGATAAGGTGCCCAAATGCTTCACTTCTAGGGTCTCTGCTGGTTTGGGCTCAGACCAGCTCCCAGAGCTGGAATATTCTCTTGCTACTTGATGAAGGCATAACCTTGTCTCATTTATTTTAATTCCCATTTCTTCCAAAAATGAAGTTCATTAGACTTCAGCTTTACATTTTCTACCTATGTTTCTTTCAAGTTCCATTTCCTCTGCTAAGCTTAAGAACTTGACTTTCTGAGCCAACTTAAAACCATTAAATTTTGACCATTCCTTTGAATTCAAGTGTTTACAGGTACAGCTTTGAACCCCTGGCCAAACCAGCTGCTCCCACAAGTTGAGGCAGAAGAGGAGCAAAAGAGAAGCAAAACCAACCACGTTGAATATTCAAAGCTGTGTGGGTGGAAGAGCTTTTACTAACTACTCATCTGGTGAAAATACTTTCCATTTTAAAGTTTGAGTCTGTTTTAACATAGAGATGGGATTCATCCAACAGGGCAACTTCCTTGCAAGATGAATTTTTATATTCCACGCTCCCTTTACAAGTGATTCACTCAACGTCATGCAACAAAACACTTTATGAAGCTCCTCAATTTACTGGTTCCTCAGCAGAAAATATCAGCAAGAGGGCTGTGGAAAATTAAATATATGCACTTATTGAGAAAAACAGTAAGTGATAGATACCACTCAATGAAGTTTTATGTGACCAGCTGCTGTTGGTGGATATGTGATTTAAAGGTTGCATTAAATATCTGAAGCTTTAACTAATCACTGTATAAATAACTTACAGTGGTGGCTCCAGGCGAATGACTGATTTTCATCTTCTCAGCAGACTCATATGAACAGAGGTAGATTCAAATTAAGATCTACAGGAGGATAGAAGAAGAAAAAAAACTAGTTCTAGGAACACTGTTGGAAAACCAGAGAGCAAGCCTGAGTACAGCAGCCTGCAAGGAGCAAAAATATCATCTGTTGTTCATCTCCAACACCCACGGCACCACAGGAAGTAAGGCCCAAAAGGTCTGAAAGACACAGGGAAATTATCCACTGCACAATCCTTCTCTGGGTCATCCATGGGATTGTTAACAGCAGACAAATCTGCCACCCCCAGGACATTCATGGGGGATTGGAGGATCACATTGTATAACCCAAGAGCAGGGGACAAAGTTCAACATCTCAGGAGGCCTCACTGAGTCCTTTTAGCTCTTCAATTTAAATAATTTTAATCTGACAAAAGGAGGACTTGCTTCAGCGATCCCTCGGCCGGGGCTGTCCGCCTCAGGGGCTCCGTCCAACCCCCACGTAGGTCGGCCAGTGACCTCGCCTGCAGGCTCGAGACCCAGAGCGCTGGAAGGCTGAGCGCTGCAAAGAGGGAAGTCGCTGCCAGGGAAGCGGGCCAGGCGGCTGGCGCGCGCTTTCTCCTGAGATGGCAGAGCAGTTGGCAGTGTCCTTCCCCAGGAGGGCCCGCGGGAGCAAAAGAATCACGAGGAGGGAGAAATCCTTCGGTGACCAGGACAAGGTTTATTGCATGTCCAAATCAGGAACATTTCCCCCCCCCCCCACCCCCGAGCAGCTCTGCAGGGGCAATTTTAAGGAAGGGGAAAAGGGGAGGAGAATGCAACGGGGACCAATGGGATAGGGTTAAATGGGAGGAGCCAGAGTACAGGTGTCCAATGGGTTTACAACTGGGGAGGAGACAACAGACATCAACCAATGGGGAACACAGAGACTGGGAACATTCTAGAAATTGGGGTAGGTACAAAACTCCAGGGGAGGGGCTGTTAAACCTGGGAGCTGCCCATGGAGCCACCCTCCGATTCGGATTCATCTGCCCATTGGAGGGCACGTAATGGAGTGACAGGAGGTGGTCTCCACAGGGACCAAGAAGATGCCCTGGGGGGCATCCCAACACTTCAGGGCAGATTCACCTGGCAAGAAGGAAATTACACGACTTGCCACGACCAAGTATTTGCCATGTTGCAGGAATGTTCAGGAAATAACCTCATGGATGAGCAAGGACAGCAATACCCTCTCATTTTGGGGAGCAAGGGTGAACACGCAGCCATGGCTTCCCAGGAAAACACCAGATGTTTGACTGGGTCAGGAAACATTTCCAAAAGGTCTAACTCCTCCTTCCCGGTTTTCAGGTTATGCGTACAGGTTTGGACAATTTAGGATTACCTGTGTGCAGATGTGGTTCCATCACTGGCCAAGATAATTGTTAGGAGGAAGACGGTAATTTGGACACCCATAAATATTGCTCTTCACTTTATCTCCTTTGTGACCCAAAAGACATTCTTGGATTCCTTACAAAATGAGGATAATCATATGTTATTTACCACCTTTAAAGAGCATCCTGTCTCCTTTTTCCCCAAGGATAGTCACTTGGGATAAGGAGAGGAGCTGAAGCTACTGGCCATCTTCTCCTTTAACCAACACACAAGGGGCGGGGAGGGGAAGAAAGAAAAATATCATCAAGGTCAGTTTTTACTAGGATGAGGAAGGAAAGTGCCCTTTTACTGTCCCTTTTGGCTCCTGCTCCTGATGTTGAAATCCAAGAGCTAATGAAGATAGATGGGTTCATCCATACTGTTGGGGTCTGGATACTAATGAATATTATTTAATGGTCAAGAGCTGTCACGAGGCACATTGATTAATTAGCGGAGTTAGGAGGAGAGTGACTCCACCAGCACATCAGCTACTAATAATAGAACCCAAATCAGTCAGGAAGTGTAGCCAAAAGGATGAGGCAACTGCAGGCTCTCAGCTCACCTTCACCACAAGAAACAAAGGCAAAAAACTCTTCCAGATGGATTTTTTGCATTTCCCACCTCCTGCTAGGAAGAGATGTGTTGTTACAGGGCCACGTGTCCTCAGGGAGGACCAGTGGGGGCAGAGGTGAACAATCCATGATCATGGCCGTGGATCAGTGCTGGGAGAGGTCAGCAAGCAGATGCTCCTTTTCCCAAAAGATCTGCTGTTTCCTTTCTGCAAGGGGATCTACCCCCCTTTCAGACCTGACAAGAGACCTCAGCACAGCCCCCCTTTACAACAACTTTCTACCGTTTGAGGATATAAACTTTTATATATTGTATATATTTATGTATAAGGCTCTGAATTGAGCCTTAAACTCTTTGAGGTCCCAATTTCTCCCTGCTTCAGTTCCCTACCTCTACAAATAAAATCTCCCTGCATCCATTTCAAGCATAATCTACTCAAAACATGAAATCTTTCTCCCTGTGTGTCTACACAGCCTAGGGGAAAAAAAACAAACAAACCAACAATCCCACTACGAGCAGCTTGCTATAGAAGTTTTCTATACTACTGTAAAACAAACCAAAACACAAATTAACAAAAGTGACCCCTTGGAGAGGAGAGCTGCACTTAAGATAAGCTTCCCAGGCATCTGGAGGAGTGCAAGAAATGATGATGAAATAGCTATATCATATATACATACATTTGTTAGAGCACACACTGACACAGCTGGGAGACACTGACAGCTCTGCAGAGTAAGACTAATTTCTAAGCACTGAAAATCATCTTGGTAGAAGGCTTAGGAGTAAAAATTATCCAGCCAATCTGACAGAGTGGTCATAATTTTGGCATCTAACATCTCAGTCATGCCTGAGCCACAAATTATCTTTCTGCCTCAGCAGAAAGCAGAGGTTTTCATGCTTTTTGTTGACATGGCAGACTTGATCACTGGCTACAGAGGTTAGGAAAATAAGACAGGTGGGGTTTGCACTATGCTTACTGCCAGTGAAGACAGAGGCATAGGGCAAAGAGGGGAAAGATCCTGGCGTATTCCCCACAAGCTCTAAAATACCCTTTCTGGAGCTCTGTAAGGAAAAACCACAATTCTACGCACTAAAGTGCAACTAAATCTGCCAGCAGTGTAAATGGAAGCAAGTGAAATAAAAGCCGATCTAGTACCCCTTAAACTAAAACAGGAGTGTATCTCAGGTTGTCCCTCAAATTTCATCAGAAGATGGTACCACAAAGACAGCAAGAAACCTCCCCAAGTCCTCCCTTCTGGTTGGTGATTTCTGGCAATGAACACCCAAAAAAACGTGCCCCACAACCACAGCACCTAGAGTCAGATTTTTCTGGTTTGTAGCCCACAAACAAGCAGGTTTGTAGCAGGTATTTTAAAGCATTAATTAATGAAAGCTATGCACCACTAATCAAAACAGGAGCCTGATGCTGCAGTCCACACCTAAGCTCCAGACACAACAATTCAGTTCCCAAATTTTGCTGTGCAGATGAAGTGGGTAAGAGACACCAGGTGGGCTCTTAACTCCTTCCCCCTCACAACAGCTATGTCTGTGCACTGGAGAACTGCAGTGGCACCAGGAGGGTGCCCAAAACTGCAATTGCTTTCAAATATCATAGTTCTCCCTCCTGCCCTATGCTGAATTTGCCCACAAAAGCAAGACTGAATTTCCAAGGAGCTATTGGGGTGAGGCACTCTCAAACCCTTCAGCTGATTTAAGGCACCTCTCAGTCATATAAACCCTCAGTTACCTGCTTAAGAAGGCAGAGCAGCTGCAGTCACCAGGCTTGAGTGAATCAGCCTCACCTGCTCCATTGTGCATCAGAAGAGACAGCTGCGTTATCGGAGAGCTCCTTGTGGCCTCAGGCTCAGGTCTGCAGCACCACCACAGAACCTGTATTTATTTCCATGCTGGGCATTTGTTGTAAACTGCTGATTGATACACGGAGCAAAACACTCCCTTCTCTGACTGATGCTACTACTACTGACCACAGTTGCTTTTTGATCCTTCTGGCTTTAGTCCTTGCTGTCATGGTGGTCAGTATCACAATCTCCCACTTGCCCTGGAGCTCTTCATCCTTTTTGTTATTACAATGGGAATAGGAGTTTGGTGAGAAAAGTTCCTGTTTTGCTCTCCCTCTTCTTCTGCCCTTGGCCACTGGGTCTGCTTCTTCTTTACTTTGCAGGCAGTTTGTCCAAAGCCACTAATGAGTTCTCCTGAGCCTGATGATACATCAGAGGTAGATTCCCCAATACACTCTCACACTGGAAACCCTCCCATCCCATGAACAAACATTGTTTGCCCCTGCGGGACACACTCCCGCTCCCCTCCTTCCCTTTGTGTGACCAGCATAAGGACGAACCTCTCCAAGGACAAGGAGTTTCTGAGGGGCTCATAGCTGAGAGAAATCCTACAAGACACAGGATTCTAGAATGGTTTGGGCTGGAAAGGACTTTAAAGATCATCCAGTTATACCCCATGCCATGGGCAGGGACACCTTCCACTAGACCAGGTTGTTCCAATCCCCATTCAACCTGGCCTTGGACACCTCTAGGGATGGGACAGCCACAGCTTCCCTGGACAGCCTGTGCCAGGGCCTCACAGGGAACAATTTCTTCCCAATATCTCATCTACATCTTCCTAACATCTAATCTAAATCTATTCCCTTCCATAAAACAGTCAGGTCTCTTTCCCAGCAGTACAACACTGTCACCAACATCTTCACTCCCCATGGTGCCTTGAGCCGGCAGCAGCAGCAGTTCCCAGTGAAAGCACTCTTGCCACAGGACATTAGCTCTGAGATGATAACACAGGACAGCTGGTGCCACCAAGCAATGTCCTCCAGGAGCTCATAGTACCAGCAATTTTCTACTCTGGGTCAGAAACAATCACCTCCCTTTCTCCTTCCTCCCCTCCAGCTCCAACACTTCAGCTTTACAAGGTCATAAACACTGAGGAATAATTTCCAAGTCCAAGGCACTACTCAGACAACCTTCAACAGCACTTCAGAGGGATGTCAGCAGAAGTCCAAGAGCTGAAACAAACCACCATGAGTGACAGGTCCCGCCTTTTGAGCCCAAAACCCTTCCAAGCAATACAAAGCTGTCACAGAGGGAAGCGGAGCTGGCTGAAATCACACACAGCTCCATTCTGCTGTAGCACATCCACAAACTTCCCAGCCCAGGTTGTGAATCAATGGCACTTTGTAGTATTTCTTCTCTCCCCTCCTCACCGTGCCTGCCTCAGGAATTCTTTATCCCCAGACTTTGAAGCAAGCTGCTACATTATCTAATTCGCTACCCTCAGCGGGTGAGGCACAGTGGCATTTTGGGTTCTTAAGATTGCCACATACACAATTTTCCCATTAATTTTGATCCTGCTTCAAACAAACAGTGCAGACAGCATGGTCCAGTGGTCCTTCCCACTAACAGCAAGAACAAGCAGAGCAGACAAATTCAGTTTCTGAGAAACAGCACAAAGCTCATTAGGCTGGGGAGGAAGAGAGGTGGTAATGTAAATAAGAGAGTAACCTCATCAAAAGAGTATGTTTAATGCTAACAAGGAAAAAAAAAAAGTCAATGCTGCACCTGACATGAATATAATGAGTTGCCAGTAGCAGGTTCTGCACTAGGAAAAATGCAAAAATTGACAATGTATCTCCAGCAGCTCCTCGTACACCACGCTCCATGCCTGGATACTACTCCGTGCTTCCAGCAGCGTGCTTCCACACTTCCCCAGCTCACCTACCGCGCCCGGGAGGGCTGCAGATGAAGCTGAGCACCCGAGCACACTCCCACAGACAATCCGTGACAGACAGGCACACTCCCCAACCAGCGGGGGACCATTTATCACCAAAAAACCAAAATTACTCTGTCTGCTTTCTCAGCCCTGATCCGAGGGGAAAAAAAAAAAACCAAAACCAAAAAAAAAAAAAAAAAAAAAAAAAAAAAAAAAAAA
>VZTI01002404.1:7781-46187 GCA_013397865.1 Struthidea cinerea | reverse complement strand
CGCTTACCTTTTTTACTCCCCCCCCCCCCCCCCCAGAAGATTATATGTAAAATAAAATATATTTTGGATTTTAACTTTACACAGGTATCATTTCTGAGTACCTCAGGCACTGCGTGAGGTGTTGCAGGTGAGAGGACAGAAGGGACCAGGTGGACTTCCTTGGTACATGCAGAATGTATTCCAGGCAGGGAGCAGCGGACATTGATATTCCAACCCTCCCACCCACTCTGCAGCTGCAGAGTTCCATGTTCCATGTTCCCATAACTCCACGACCCAGAGGATATCTCATTGCTCTGAACATCTGCTTCATCCCACCTCTGCCCCACTGATCTTCTCTTCCCTTTCCTTCCTGGTGCCAGGCAGGAAAAGCCCACCGGCTGAGTACAGAGGAGAGGGAGCAGCTGCTGCCAAACCTGCGAGCTGTGGGGTGGAATGAGGTGGAAGGCAGAGACGCCATCTTCAAAGAGTTCCACTTCAAGGACTTCAACCGGGTACGAGCACCAGGGGCATGGAGTTTTACAGACTGGAACACTCAGTTTGCGGAGCAGGGAGTCCCCTCTGCAAAGCTCAGCCAAAGAAACCCCTTTGTGTCTCTCCTGAAATAGAATGGCTGAGCAAAATAACCTACCCAAGACGCCCAAAGTGCTCGACCCAGCATAGAGTTTGTCTGGGAAACACACCTCAGGAAGAGGAAAACCCATGGAAAACTCCCAGAATATCCAGGCCTTGCATTTGGTTGAGTTATCTACACACAGGGAGTGCAAAATCATTAGTAATGGGGTGAAAACCAATATATTGCAGGTTCAGAGTTAACTTCTCTTCTTACTCTGCAGGCCTTTGGCTTCATGACCAGAGTGGCTCTACAGGCAGAAAAACTGGATCACCATCCCGAATGGTTCAATGTGTACAATAAGGTAGGAAACAGAGATGGTGGGGACAAAGCAGAGCACTTCAGGAAGCAGATCCCTTTTTTGACAGATAAAACAGGAGCAGCGAGTCCTGTTCACATCAGCAGGACCTCTTCCCTCAGATGCTATTTCCATATTACAGCCTGCGGCTATCACAGATCCTTTCCTCCTCCTTTTTCCCTGTCCAGCTGAGCAGTAGCTGCCATAGGCTGGCACCAGGGTTGCTTTTTAAAATCAGCATCAAGTAGCAGCCACAGGAAAAGCTTCTGGGGAAAAGAGTGAGTTGAAAATGGGCACAGGTGGCTGCTGTGACCAGGGCAGGGGTGGCAGTGACAGCTTGTGGTTAGGATGAGCTGTAGGAAGGAAAAAAAAACCAGGCAAAGTGCCAGAGCACCTCTCCCACCCCAAGGAATTTTGCTAACAAGTTTGGAGCTACTGCCTCATCAGATGCAGCACTAGGGGAAACCAGCCCTGCTGTTTCTGTCAGCAATACTCAGCCTGTCTGTCTGTCTGCCTTAGGTTCACATCACCTTGAGCACCCACGACTGCGGGGGTTTATCAGAGCGAGACATCAACCTGGCCAGCTTCATCGAGCAGGTGGCAGCTTCCCTCTCCTGACCAGGGATACACACAGCCAAAAATCCACTGTGTCCTGCCTAGATGGCTGCACCCAGAGCCTTCTCCCACTTCCAAGCTAGATCCTGGATACAGACTGCCCGACACCTCGCCAACCTCCCCAGTGCAGCTCAGATGGATAGAGGCACTTCTCAGGGTGCATGTATCCATCTCTGATCTTGCAAATTCCCATTATTAGCCATGAGATCCCACACTCCCCCCCACTGCTGAGCCTTTTTACCAGGAGTCAATCATTGAGTCATGGAATATCGTAAGAGTCATGGAATGGTTTGGGTTGGAAGAGACCTTAAAGATCACCTCGTTCCAGCCCCCCTGCCACGGGCAGGGACACTTCCCACTAAACCAGGTTGCTCCAAGCCCTGTCCAACCTGGCCTTGGACACTTCCAGGGACCCAGGGGCAGCCACAGCTTCTCTGGGCAACCTGTGCCAGGGCCTCACCACCCTCACAGGGAACAATTTCTTTCCAATATCTGATCTAAACCTATTCTGTGTGAATCCATTCCCCCCTGCCCTGTCACTACACGCTCTTGTAAAAAGTCCTTCTCCATCTTTCTTGTCAGTTCCTTCAAGTACTGGAATGCTGAAATTAGGTCACCCCAAAGCTTCTCTTCTCCAGGCTGAACAATCCCAATTCTCTCAGCCTTTCCTCATAACAAAAGTGCTGCATCCCCTCTTACCATCTTGGTGCCTCCTCTGGACTCGTTCCAACAGGTCATGTCCTTCCAGAGTCATGTTACACCATTGCACCAGTAAATTGGTCCAGCCTGCCCCCATCCAGCCCCTGTGTTGTTGCTTCTTACCTCCTGGAATGTGCTTTCTGCCTAAAACATGTTTCGTGAACCCTCTGGCTTCTCTGTAACCAAGCAGCAATGTGCTGTGCAATTTGTCATTGCTGTAACCCCTCTCTAGCAGTAGGCACGTGGTCTCACCCCGACTGGAACCAGCCTTTAGTAGGATACCAACTGAAAATGTTTACAGTATTTCAAGATGTTACAATAAACATCTTGTTTAACTTGATGGCTCTTTGGAAAGAGGCCTCATTGATCAAATGACACCAACAGGTTTTCCCAAGGGCAGGTACTGCCCTGACTGCTCTCAAGAAGGTGCTTCTGCCATGGAAAAACTTCACACAGAAATGGCAGGTGCCTTCACCTCAGAGTGACTGGGGTCTGAAAGACAAAGAGATAATCAAAGCCAGAGCAGGTAAAAACTGCTTATGTAAAGTCACAGTTGTGCTGTAGCCAAGGCACAAACACAGGGAAAGTACAACTAAAAGGCACAAAAGCAACACAGCACCTGACCACGGGCTGCTTAGGGTGGAATACTTCCCAAAAAGAGGTTGTGGGTGGATTTGGTGGTGCAGGATCTTCACTGATACAATGAACCATCTGCTGTAAAACAAACAGCATTTGCTTTCAGCACAACAGTCTGGGGAAAAACACTACAAACATCCAGTTCAGGTCTTTTCTTCTTCTCTTTTTTTAACCCTTTAAAGTTCTACAAAGCATTGATAGAAAATCCATAGCTCTTAACTTCCAGCATCTTTGAACATCACACTTGAGATGCAGACATGGACACCACCTTCATTTCAACAAAAGGACAGAGCAGCCCTCAGGCAGAGTTAGTAGGATTTATAAGCCATCCTTCCTGCCAGAGACCAGGCTGTGCATGAGGAAATTCCAGGAACAACAGGTCCCCATTCATTCAAATGAGCACTGAAGGAGAAAAATAAGAGCTCAGTGAGCCTAGATAGCTAAATGCACCATTTTAATACAAACCAGGCCCATTTTCACCAGCTCTCCAGCTATTTCAGCCTCCAGTTCAACAGTGGCATATCAGAGCAATGCAGAAAACTGCCATAAGATCAACTTGTCCCATTTGTCCATTAAAAAGTCCACATGGATTTATTGGGCAAGGTATTGTTGTGTTGTACGCAACCCTTCTGCTTCCCTCTCCCCAAGTCATCAGAAAAGTGCAGATGAAATCCATGGCATGAAGACACACATCTCTTCTTGGTCCATCCCACTGGATATTCTTCATTCTAGTACCTAAGAACAGGTGAATCCCTTGGGAGTGCTTTGTACAAGCAACAAATTGAATGTCCCGCTTGGAAAACAAGGACAATCCTTGGAAAATCCCGCAGGAATTAACAGTGGCAAGGATCCCTCCAGGTCTAAAAGTACCGTCCAGTTTCAGATCATAATCCAGTTCATCAGATTCTTCCTTTTTTATTTTTCCCCTTTTAAACAATCACACAGCCTGTAAATCCATTTTTCCAAGACCATTTGGCATGATAAAGTAGATGCAGATTACATATTAGGTGGCAAGGATTAATAAAAACTACACACCAGGGAACTACAGTGGCCTATTCCTGACCACAGGATTACATTTACAGTATAGGACAAATACACATGGAACAATTAAACCCACAAATATTATTAATAAGCAAAGCCCAGAATAGAATACATCGACTTACAAATAACATCTTCAAATACATCCAAAAATGTGAAATGGAGCACTGATCTGTTAGATCCATCTACTTCCTGGGAGGAAAATGCAACCAGGAACAGAAGAGAAGGGAGTTTCTCTCCTTCAGCCCACCCCATTCCATCCCTTCTTTTCTTTTAAAGCAGAAACAAAAAGAGTACCTCCTTTTTTTTGTTTTGTTAAATCTCAGTTCCAAAGAGAACCACCACAGCAGCCAGACACTTAAGACTGTCTCCAAAGTACTGCAAACTCAGAGATACAGTAATGGTCACATTGGCAAGACCTTGAGAGAATAAATAGGTCCAATACAAACTGCCAGAGCTGATATCACCATCAAGAAACTCTTGGGCAATTCAGTGATTTTAAAAGGGCTCAGAGACTTGCATAAAGTCATCAATTTCAGGGCCAAAATACTTGTGTCTCCTAGCACAGGGAATAAAGCTGTTGGAAAGCCAGGATCCTTCCCACAATGGCTGGGCCCAAGGCTGCAGCGGCTGGTAAGTGACCTTCTCATTCCTTAAAATTCTGTGCTTCAGCCAGGGTCAGCTTCAGGCTAACAGGCTACAGCAGAGAGATGCCTTCAGATACCTTGCGCAGGACTGTGCAGACAGGGCATAAAGTCTTCGCCCATGTGTGGGATTCTCCCTGGGAAACTCTCTGTTCCATGCAAAAAGCTGAGAGGAAACATGGCAAAGCCCTGCAGGAGTAACTCCAATGCTACTTAAGAGATTCTGGCTTGTCCTTCAGGCCACAACAGCCTCACAAGACTGCGCTGAGAAAACTCTCTCACCCCTAAAATCAGTGAGGAAAAATAGGAAGGCTGAGCCACCCAAGGCTTGAACACTTCCGACCTGCTGCATCCTTTCCTCTATTTCTCCGAGCTCTCCCAGTATCTTTGTTATACTGTGAAGGGACTTGGCTCATTACAACTACTATCCTACCTAACAGGCAAGGGTGCTTCCTCTGAGTCCTTTGAGGTTTGTTTTCAGAATTAGTACCATAAAGAAATGACCACAACCAAGGTCATGGTCAACAGTTGAACCCTCCAACCCTCCCTGGCGTGCCACAAAAAAAATGCCAGAGAAGCATCAAGGCACAATGGTGAATGCCCTTTTGAGAATGTGCCTTAAAGAATCAGTGCAAAGAGCTGAAATTACTGCTATTACAAAAGTCACCTTTTTGATACTTAAAGACCGTGGTAAAAAAAACTGTCTGCGCACGACATCCCTGTCTGTGACATGGGCCAGGGCCTAGCTGGCTCTGCTACAGCATCGTGAAGGGACAGTGTAAAACCTTCAAGTTCTGAACAGTGAAATGAGCTTTGCACCTCCCTCCAGATTTGTGCAAGGGAAAACAGCACTCCTGGGTGGTCAGTGCATGTCTTCTGCAAGAGGCAGGGGAGCAAAACAGCCATGATGTACCTGGGGTTTTCAGTACCATCCAGTTCCTCTCTCTATGCCGCCTGCTTAATTTCTATTTCTGCTGTTCAAGAGATTCCAGAAAAGGATTTTGTGTTGGTTTTTTCTCCCCCTCAGCAGATAATGATTGCAGTCTCACTGAGATCTCCAGAGGGGATTTCAAAAGGAAGCCATGACTGCCTCCCCTCTGCCAATTTATCAGCTCTGCATTAATAGATATAAGGCTCCCAGCACTGTCTGTTAAATGCAGCAGCTTAGAGGAATACTTCAAAGAAAACAAAATTTCCAATTTATTGTCTGCCATTAACTTCTGGGAAGATTGGAGCCATGGAACACAACATGAGAACTCAAATTTAACACTTGGCTGGACACTGGCTGAATACCAGGTCCGAGGAAGAGAAACAACATGGAATGAAGTGACATGCAGAATACCTGAGGAATTTGGAGCTGTGGAATGGACATTCAATTCACCATCAATAGCCATGATGAAAAAAGGCAGGGGGGAGGGAGGAAAAGCCCTAAAACTGAAATTGGGCATGAAAACAGTGCAGATTCCAGAACAGATTTAAGACAGGGAAGGAATTTTTCCAGATCAAGCCACCCTCAGACCTGCAATTGTAGAAACAAAGGAACTGCAATCTCTTTCCCTACAAAACCTTTGGAACCACCACAGTGCTCACTGGCAAGGCGATTGTTGCACTACAGTCAGTGGTGGCCAGAAGAGCCGTTCATGTGCTTTTCACTGCTGGGAACATCCGTGCTGTAGAGGCCATCCAGGTATGCCTGGGAAATCTCCGCTACCAGGCTCCTGTCTGGGACGGACTGGGCCATTCCATAAATGGCTCCCTAAGCAGAGAAGAGCAGGCTGTTACACAGGAGAAACACCCTCAGCCCAAACACCCCCTCACTGTGTGCTGGCCTCCTCACCATGCCGGTGGTCTTGGCATTGAGGTCCTTCATGATGTCCTGGATGCTGTCCCTGACATCCTTCAGGAACTGCTCAGCAACGCCAGGCTTTGTGTGCAGCTGCGTGATGCAGAGATGGATGCTGGGCAGGCAGGGTAGAGGGCAGAGATTAACTACCTCCAGTACACACAGCTCCACGTTTTCTGAGCAACCAACAGCAACGGAGCCCTTCTGTGGCCACTGATAACCGTGTATCTCCTTAAAATAGCATTCCCACTAAGAGTAATTCCTGCAAAATGTTTGCTAGAACCAGCTCCTTCCTTCCTTCCTGACTTCACAATCAGGTTAAAGTTTCTCACCTCATTACAGTACCCACGGTGAGAAAAAATGCAGCTGCCTGCAAGCACGGTGACCCATGCCACCATTTCCCTCTCCTTCCTCTGCAGCTTCCTCTGCAGCTTCTACGCCATTACCAGAAGGAGGCACCCACCTCTGAGCTATCACCTCCGGCTCTCTAGACTTTGCTTCACACGGCCAGTCAAAAATCTTTTCAGTGCAGCTACATCTGGGAGCACTGGCCCCTTCTGTCCACAAAAATCCAATTTCCCACCTAAGGAAAGTCTCTGACAAAGACTAATTTTACATTGAAAATTATCAACCCTTCACTGTTCTTTTAATTACCTTCCTCTTCAGTGGGCAGGAGGAAGATAGTAAAAATAAATGAATCAATCTACAAATCCTCAGTTAACTAAACATGAGATAAAGCCTTGGTTATTTATATTTTTCTGCTTGTATTAGATAGAGGTAAATAGAAAGGGAGCCTCAGATATGTCCTCTGCCAGGCTCATTAAAATTATTATTACTTTATCTTCACTGCTGTATAATGGCAATCACAAAAGCGATTCCTGCTCTGCAGAGGAAAGTTCTATATACGATTTATCGGATATGGACAACAGCATCCAGCAAATAACGAGAGCTACATAGCCTGAAGTTGACCATCTTGCATACCCTGGGTAAAAACATCACTCCCTGGTCTCCACAGACTCACCTTGGTGGGAACTGCAGGACATTCAAGTTCCATCCTTTTGCAGCTAAAAAATTAGATAATCGATAGATGTCAAAAGTGTCCGAGCCAATGGAGAGGACAGACACCTCTGGCTTCCCAAAAATGAAGATGCTGTCAACTTTTCGCAATCTTGAAAAGAAGGAGGAGAAATGAAATGACTGATCAGGGTTACAGGGTTTAGACATTCTGTTCACCTAGCTGGAGCCTTAAAGGAAAAGCTACAAAAGGGAACAGATGGCACATTCCCACCCAAAAATCATGCACCCAGCCCAGGCCATGGTGATTTGCCAGAGGACACAGGTCATTATATACCCTAAAGTCAAGCAAACTCAGGAAGAAATGGAAAAGAGGGAAGACAGAAAAGCAACAGAAGACAGAGCAGCAGAGAAAATCGGCTTCTCTCACACAGTCACCCAAGCACCCCAACAAGGAGGAGCATAACCCTTCTTTTGTCCTCCCTCCAGATTCCCCCTCAGCCACCACTGAGGCAGAAGGAATTCTCGAAGCAAAGTCAGCTGAATAAAGGTGCCTGCACCCCTCCCCTCTCTGCCCCTCAGCTATCCGGGCACAAACAAAGCATGTTCTCCCAGAACTGCCCAGTAGGTTCCTACCCAGCAGGTACCAGGAAAAAACAAAACAAAAGCAGTTTGGGAGGAGGGGTCCAGCCCAGGGCTGAAGAGCAGGATCCAAACAGTGAAGCACCCACGTACTCGGATTCGAGGAAACGGGCTGTTTTAATGATCCTCTTCGTAGCCTCAACATAGCCCAACTCTCCGATGTGCAGCAGGGTTGCCCAACATGCAGCTATGATCCCACCAGGCCTGGAGCCTGCCACAGAGGGGGAGGCATAAATTCCCCCTTGCCAGTCAGGGGCTACGAAGAACTGGTACTTCCTGTACTCCTTGTCACTGTAGAGCACCACTGAGGAGCCCTTGGGAGCGTAGCCATACTGCAAGAGGCACAGAAATGGTTAGAAAGCAGCAAGAGGGCACAGGAATGCATCCAAGTCCTCACCAAGATTTCATTTGTTGATCTGCTGGAGAGCAGGAAGGCTCTGCAGAGGGCTTGGGACAGGCTGGATCCATGGGCAGAGGTTCAGCAAGGCAAAGTGCCATGCCTTGTCCTTGGGTCACAATGACCCCCTGCAGCTCCAGGCTTGGGCAGAGGGCTGGAAAGCTGGAAAAGGGCCTGGGGCTGCTGGTGACAGCAGCTGTACATGAACCACTGTGTGCCCAGGTGACCAATGGCACCTGGCCTGGATCAGGAATAGTGTGACCAGCAGGACCAGGGCAGTGATTGTCCCTCTGTGCTGAGGGCCCTTGAGTGCTGCGTCCAGTTCTGGGCCCTCATGGACAGAGAGACACTGAGGGCCTGGAGCATGTCCAGGGAAGGGAACGGAGCTGAGGAAGGGTCGGGGGGCACCAGGAGCGGCTGAGGGGGCTGGGGGGGCTCAGCCTGGAGAAAAGGAGGCTCAGGGGGACCTTCTCACTCTCTGCAACTCCCTGACAGGAGGGGGGAGCCAGGTGGGGGTCAGGTTCTGCCCAGAAAAAACAAGTGACAGGGCAAGAGGAAACAGCTTCAAGTTGTGTCAGGGGAGGTTAAGGTCAGAAATCAGGAGAAATTTCTTTGTGGAAAGGGTTGTTAGGGATAAGGGGCTGTCAGGGTTGAAGGGGCTGCCCAGGGAGATGGTGGAGTCTCCGTGCCTGGAGGTGTTCATAGAGTAACTGGATGTGGAACTCAGTGCTCTGGTCTGGTTGATAAGGTGGGGATTAGTCACAGGTTGGAATCTATCTTGGAGGTCTTTCCCAACCTGAGGGGATCTGTACTTTGGCACACTGCACAAAGCATGTGAACAGAGCAGCCCCTACCCCTGCACCTCAGTGCTCCTCCACACAGTAAAGAAGAAATGCCTGAAGGTCAGGATGGCAATACGAATCACACCCCAAAAATGAAAGCACTGGAAGACCCTTCTCCCCTCTCCTTACCTTGTGGGTATCAGCAGAAATGCTGGTCACACCTTCCACACTGAAGTCAAAGGGACGCTTTAGGGGGAACCCTGCCTTGTCCATGAAAGCAATAAGGAATCCACCCAAGCAGGCATCCACATGGAAGGGGATTTTGTACTTCACTGCAAGCTGTGTGTGAACAAGAGATCAGGGAACAAAATTATGTACCCAAGCTCCAGTAACTAAAACGTATTTGGCATTTCATGGTTAAATGTTCACTGAACCCTTTGAAAGCATCACACCATTCTCAAGCCTTGGAGGACAGGAGATCTGGAAGGCCTGGCTACTTGTGGGATGCCTTTTCCTGCCTTCCACATAGAGGAAAAACAATGTGGCATTTTGGTAGTTTGCTGTGTTTGCCAAAGGAATGTGACAACATTGCCTGAGAGGAGTATCTTCAACAAAGTAAAAGTGTGTGAGCCAAATGAACGTAAGGTTAGAGGCCCTGGCTGGTCACATACAAAATAAATAACGGGAGCACAGAGAGGAAAGAAATCAGTGTGTTTGGAAAATAAGATCCCAGCCCTCTGACTCGTACTCCCTCCACACATACCTCAGACTTCCACACAAGTTTTGCTACAACCAGCAAAATCAAAGCCTTTTCACCAAGTGGGCCATTTAGGCGTTCTTTCCTTTCAGGTAGCAAAGAACGAGCACTTCTGGTTGGTGTCACAGTCACACATTCCCCCTCATTCCCAAACTACATCTTGCATACCCTGCTGTTGGTCAACACCTCATCTGAGGACAGTAATTGCAGTAATGACACATGGGCAAAGATCTTGCTTATCAGGTGGAAGAATGCAAAGACATTTATTGTGCAGTCAGAATTCTTTAAATACCAGCACCCAACAGGATATAACATCATATAAACAGGAAAGATGTTCACCACAGTGTCTCCCAATCACCTGGGGTATTACACAGACTTTACCTAGTTTGGTAATAGGTAAACAATACCCTATAAGGCTACAAACTACAATGTAGGTGCTAAAAAGTTAGAAGCAGAGAAATTCTTCAGCCTTTTCTCAATATTCTGTGAGAAGACTGTCTTTCCTATGTAAACTATTTTAAACAAGGTCACAGTTTCATAAACTTCTTGCACTCGCAGGCTGTTTTGCAAGATTGTTATGGCTTTGACTTTGAAAATATTTTGGAATAGGTATCTTAGGACTTGGCCAATCCTCTCAAGGGGTGGATGGCCGAGGAACCAATTACCTATTGCCACTCAACACACTTTTTGTGATCTAGCCTATATAGTAGTCAGAAAATTATTAAAAAAGAAGCTTCGGCTTCCACTTGTTCATGAGCCTGGACTCTATGTCGTCTTTTTTATGTGCCTCGGACGTAACAGCAACACTACAATTAACACTTCTCATAGGCCCAGTCTGTCCATAAACACACAATCCTCTCTCAGTCCGTCTCCGGTGACCTGGATGCACTCCCAGGGTCACCTCCGGGCCCAGGAAAGAGGCCGTCTCTCTTATCCTCAGGGCCTATCTCTCGTCCAGCACATAGTGCACCCCAACAAGTAATACCCTTCCAACCAGTGGGATCCCTCCACCAAATTCACTGCTTGGCATCCTGGAACCCCTCTACTCTTCTTGTGCTGGTTTTACTGCTACAACACACAAGTTCCTAAAGGTAGGGGTGTCCTACCTCTGCCACCTCTTCAATGGGGTCCATAATTCCATGTGGGAACTGGGGAGCAGAACAGACCAGCATGGCTGTGTTCCTTGAGATAGCTCTCCTCATTGCCTGAAGATTTAAAGAGAGAAGATGCTCACATTCCATTTACCAAGAGCCATCCTGCCAAAAAAGATAAAGAGTGAGAACATGCAGAATCTGGTCTTAAAAACCAATGCACAAAAGTGTACAGAAAGGAAAGCAACGTGCTACAACCACTGATCCATTTGGAAATACCACAGTATTTCTGTTCACCCTCCTCTGAAATCTGGGGCTATTTCTGAAATACATAAATTACTTGATTCTAAATGAATCCCATGGGACAAAGGGATAACATCCAGTTATTTCAAATAAAACCTCATCTGCAATGACAGGCATTTATTCATGCTGTTTTTCATTGTTTCCAGAAAGCATTCCTCCCTCTTTATCCACTTGTAGATTTCTTGCTGGTTGCTGTACTATGCTAATTTCCTCACAGAAAGAGCCTAAAATGATACCTGAACATCCACTTCCATAGCCTTGGTCAGTGGTATTTGGATCAGCTTCATCCCAAAGTAGTGTGCTGCCTTGTCAAAGGCTGCATGGGCGCTCACCGGGACCAACCTGGAAAAGAAACAGATCAAATGAACATAACGTTTGCTGTCTCCCATCTCGAGTGGCAGTGGCTGAACAGCCTTAATTAAGCCTGTTTTCTGAGGCCTCATATAATTATCAGAGCCTTAAATGTTAAGAGAGGGAAGAAAAGAACCACCAGTGTTTCATATTTTTTACATTTTCCCCTCCAAGCAATTAACCAGAGAAATATTTTCCATGCACCATCTAGAAAAGAGGCAACACATCAGAGACAGCAAATCCTCTATTAGCAGTGTAATGATTAGCATAATTCCTCATTTGAGCTCCAACCAGCCCAACTCCAGCCTCAGAGTTTTCAGGCTAAGCCCTCTTTAATCTGAATAAATCCAAACCCTTGAATACTTCAAAGGGCCTGACAATCTCTGCTCAGGAGCAGAGCTGATCTGAGCAGGCTGTCTAGAGCAGCAGACAGGTATTGCCAAAGTACATCTGCTCAGCACTGCCCCCCCAGCAACATCTCTGCCCCACAGGCTGCTTTAAAACTTCCTGTGGTTTCGAACTGCTTCTTTCTACACAGGTTTCCCTTCTCCAGACAGAGATGGACAAGGAATAGGTGGTAATGAGCTATGAAACGAAGGATTATTGAGGTCCAGCAGCCACCTCAGCTTAAGGGGGACAGTAAATCCCACAAGCCCCCAAAGGAAAAAGCTGTGGTGGCACCACTCACATTTCTGGCTGTTTGATGCCTCTCTCGTAAGCCAGGTCTCTGTATGCCTTGCAGGCCATCAGGATGCTCTCAGTTCCCCCAGAAGTCATCTGTCACCAGAAAAGAAGCAAACAAGGAAAAATAACAATGGATGTTGCAGGAGGGAAAAGCAAAAAGGGGATGCAGGCACAGCATCTCTTGTCTCTGCTTCAGAGATGCACGGGACAGCTCAGGGTTTCAAGGGCAGCAGAAGCCACTGAACAGCATGAGGCAACTTTCTGACGCTCAGCTTTAAAATGCACATTTAAATGTTGAATCCTCTATTTAATTGGGATGGGGGAAAGGGAAAACAAAAAGTACTGAATTCCAGAGCCAAACAGGAGGTGACCACATTGTACAGTCACCTCCCCTCACAAAACTACTCGTACTTAAGCTCTTGATTACCTGGGGATTGTTTATCTGCATTACAGATTAATTATGCCACCTATATGGAAACAACAAAGTTGATTCTGTGTTAAGTCAGCTGAAGTCCAGCAGGGTTTATTAGGTCTGGAGCAGTGCCACGCTGAGGCATGGAGTCAGCTCAGGGTTGGCACCACTCCTGAGCTACAAAACCCTCCCAGAACCCGGAATGCTGCAGGACTCAGAGCTCTCTCCCACCTCCTCTCTGCAGAGGCCAGCCTAGGTCTGCTCAATATCAGAGCTTCTAAGTCCTCAGGGACTCAAGAAATTTTACACCAGGAGGAATTTGTGCATTCCTCTCCCCAGCCAGTCCCTCAGTATCCACACCAGCCACTAACTCTGCTGTCCCAGCCCTCTTCACCCTGACCACGGGGTTTGCATCAGGAGGTGGAAGAGAGGAAGGCACACACAGGTTTACTATTGCATACTTGAACTCAAGAGCTGGTGCAAATACATAAATTAAACTCTTTACAGGAAGGAATTCCTCAAGTGGTACTGTCTCTTGTGGGTCAGCTTTTATGAGTTCTGGCATGGAGGGGACACTGGGCACAACCTTCCCCAGTAAAATTTTAACCTGGGAAAATGTGAAGTTGGTTTTTCAAGCAGCCTGCAGGACTGACTTACTGGGTGAGCCATAACCTGAGGATATGGAGTAGCTGGGACAGTTATACAGAGGTTCGGGGAAATGAGGAATCAAAACCTACTTATACTGCTTATGGGGAACTAATTTTGCTCCTCAGACCTGCTGAACCAACTGCAACTTCCCCTTTTAACCTCTTCTGTCTCAAAAATAAACATAAAAAAGACCTAATCACATTTGTATGCCTCATGACATCTCTACGTTTGAGTTTTCCTTTGGTTTTTCCCTGCTGACATGGCTGCAAACCCCAAAAATGCCAAGAAGTGTGACTGGATGACAGTGACTAAACACTAAGTTTAAACATTAAGAGATAAGGAACAAAGTTCACAGCCTGCTAGGATTTGTTCCTAACACAATCCAAGCCAGCAGCAGCTGCTGCCACAGGCAGTGTGGAACCGACTGTCACACCACAGACAATTTCTGCTTTTTGGGGGAAGTTTAAAAGCAACAGCTGTCAGAGATAAAACCTAATGGAGCCTCACACTGGATAAAGACATCACTGCATTAATTGTGAAGCAAATGGATGGCAGCAGGAACACAACGTTTTAAGGGTTTTATGGGCTGTGTCACTCACTTCTCAACGTCCTTTATGAAAAGATCTGTCAGGTTGTCAGTGATTACCTTTGGGAAAAAAACCCCAGCTCGTGATAACACAGACTGCCTTCCCACTGGGTGGGAGAAGAGGAATGGGATTATTGCATACTTGTACCTATCCTTGCAACACTGCTTAGGATATTGCAATGATTGTGAAAAATTTACTAGGAAGGACCTGGGGATCTTGGCATTCGTGTTACTGAACACCAGGCCTGCTCCTTGTTGGGCAGCAATTCCCTACTCCCACCTAGATAATCTGCTCTTGAAAAAGCTGCCTCTGTACAGTCTTATTCCCATTTCGATTATTCCACCAAAACACCAACATCTTGCCTTCATATGCAACAAGCCTCTCCTCAAAGCCTGGCTTTATCCCCTGCATGGAAATGCTGAGCCACACACAGTGTTGGGTAGGCCAACACTTATCAGCACTCAGTCACATGCAAGGTAAGGAAGAGCATCCCAGGATGAATCCTTCTCCCAGGAACCCAGACTGGCATGCAGACAACGACACAGAAAGCTTGTTCAGGCAGCTGAAAATCCACCCAAAAAGCTGAATTTCAGCCAGCTCAGCTTCCTAAATTGGCCGACAGTCAGCACACCATGAGCCTCCACCACAGAGAAGTGCCAGAGTCTGGAGCAGCACCTTTAGCCTAGCACAGCTCCAACAGCAAAATCCTCTTCATCCACATGGATTATACCTGTGGATGGAGCCTGCTCCTTTACAGGAGGCTTTGTCAGCTTAGCCACCGACAGCAAACGTGTTCTGCAGTAGCCCGAACCTGAATCACTGTCACAGGATCCAACTTCCCCAGTGCCTGCAGCACCAGCACCCAGCCAATGCGCAGTGATTCAGCACCCGCCAAGGGCTCACACACATTCTTCTCTCCCCTCAATGAAAGTCCACAGGCTCAGGCCATGCCAAGGGGAAAAGGGGCTGGAAACAGGCATTGTTTTAAGCAGCTCTGCAACCCTGCACTATCTTCACAGGCCAGGCAAAGTGTGGGGAAAAAAGGAAAGTAAACAGACATTTTGTGTTCTTGATTTATTTGTTGTTTTCCAAAGGGGAGGGGAAAGGAGAGAGCACAGGGAATAAATATACCCCCTGCTTTCCAAACTCAGTGTATCCATTGCTCCCTCCCTCCAAATCCCAGTGCTCTGGAACCTCAACATTACAACAGCAATAAGAGATGTGATCCCTATTCCAGGATTTCTTTGGCTATGTCACTGTCAAACTGTCAGACATTAAAGAACCACTTTGGTTCACGGTCTCTAAAGTTTTGCTTCCATTTTCACCTGAATAAACATGTCCATTCAGACCCTGGAGACAAAAATGATGGAAAGTTTCACTGAGCTGAACTACCCCACGAATAAAAAAAAGCAAACTACAATTTATTGCTAGGGTAACAGAGTAAAAAACCCCACCACAATTCACTGCACAATCATAACGTTGTGGCAGCCTCCCATAAAACCTCTAGAAACCTGCAGGTTGTAAATTCCACAACTTGTGTCTCTCAAGGTGACCTTCGCATCACTACATATAAAATCTGACAGATCTGCACAGTTTAAGACCCCTCAAGACACATCACTCTCATTTCCGTACTTCAAATGTGCAGCCAAAGTTTGGAAGCCCCAGAATTTTGGGAGAAGAGACAAAATGGGTTTCTACAGGAGGTTTACGCTTGCATCTGGTGATTTTGCCTTCTCTCTCCTGTCCTCAGCTGTAGAGTAAGTGGAAGAAGAATTCACAGAGAGATCCACATCAAATACATACGTCACCCATACACAGAATTTTTCCCTACACTTCAAAGCTGCCCTTTCTTTTTAAAGTACAAAAAGCTACTTAAAAAAAAATACTGAAGCTTGCATAAAAATGGTGATTTCTCTCCAAATTACAGGGGAAATCTACAGAGCCAACACTGCAAAACAAAGCACCTTGTGAACATGAACACATGCACACATCAGACAAGAACAAATCCGCCTGTTCCTCTTCTGTGTGCTGAGCTTAATTAGTCCTTCCAAATCATTGCAAGAATGTGATTAGAATCTCCTAGGTGCCCAAACTCACCAATTCCTGTCTTTTTGCTCTTGCATAACACAATTAAGAGTAAGAACAACAGTAGTAATTAGTGAGAAATAGGAAGCATCCATCTACTGCTGAAAGTGATTCCTTCTAAAACTGCTTAAAAACCTGAAACATCTCTCAGAGCAATTTAAGGCAAAGGCATGTCTGAACCCCTCCCCCCAACCACCAGGGCATTGTTAGAGCTTTTATGCCCATGTTTAAACAAAAGAGAATTACAGCCCACATGGCTCAGCTAAAGGTAACTCCTGTAAATAATGCAAGCTGCTCATCTGATTTAACATTCAGAAATGTAAAAAAGACAGGTTTCATTTTAGCATTTATGAAACACACCAAAAACCTTCAAAGAGGAAGCTCCCCAGAGATCCTGCTGAGGGAGGTGTCCACATGACACAGGGCAGGACCACACAGGCTGCTGAAAACCTTGGGAAGCAGGACCACCAGGCTGCTGAAAACCTTGGGAACAGCATGGATGTGTCACTGGGCTGCTTTTCCCAGACGGAGCAGCAGAATATTACTCCCACAAAGTGCTGTTTTGCAAAGTGCTGTGGAAATCAGAGCACAAAGAAAGTGAAACTGCCTCACTGAGAAGTCCGGACAGAAACGTTTTAGTGCTTTCCATGCAGCACAGACGCAGACACCCTCTCCAGAAACACCAACAAGTTCCATCTGCCTTCAGGGACCACCACCAGGCACCAACAAATTGGCCAAGCAGTCCCTGCTGCTTAGGACAGGGGCCTGGCACTATGACACTCTGCTTCTCAGAGGTGGCAGTGAGGAATTTCGTGGGGGAAAAAAGCAGTTGTTCTAAATTTCAACGCTGCAAAAGTCGAATCAAGTAAACCAGAGGCCTTCTGAGTAGAATGAGCCAGCAGCCCCTCTTGGACAGACTAGTTTAAAGACAAAGATAACTCAGAGCATTGCACTTTCCCTGGTTTAGCATTAAAACCTCTCTGCTTTACAACCTCACGGTTATAGAAGTATAACTGCAGCACTCTGAGCCACCAGCTACAGCAGGGCCTTCCTAAGATAGAAATCAAATCATCAGTTTGAAAAAATGCTCTTTTTAAATGACTTTATAATTGTCCAAGCCTCCAGAAATTATTCTGAAATGTTAATTCAGTTCTGGGGAAAAAAAAAGAAAATAAGTCTTTGAGCCCCACTACTTAAAGAGCATGTGACCTCCATATACCCACCCACATCTCTCCATCAGGGATCAGCAGCTCTGGGCACTTCATAGTCAGGAAGAGCAGTGGGAGGAAGACAAAAAGTCTACTGGAAACACTCATTTGGACATGATAATTACAGGGGTGCAATTAATCTTCTGTTTCCGGACTATCAACTTTCCAGCCCTCCCCTTCTCCCTGCAAACTGGGCTGTGTTCAAGCAGTTAGGACAGAATTCCACAGCAGGTTGTGCACTTCCCCCTTTGCTTTGCGGCACCATCCTCGGGAGGGAGAGGAGGACAGAGGAAAAAGCAGAATTCCCCGGAGTATAGTTGTGCAGATCTCACTTTGCCTGTGTTTTATACCCATTCTGACCTTCTCTTAGGCAATTCCACTTTCCCATTTCAATGGGAGAGCACCCAGGGCTGACACTTTTACAACGCATTTTATGTAACAAAACCCGAAGGCCCCCTGGTGCAGGCTTCAAAAAGCAAAGTTTCCCAAGCACCCATCAGAGCCACACAGCTCTCTGCCTGTTGTATCAGCTGATGTCCCAACTGCTGATAGAAACGAGTTCCAACAGCTTTATGCCCAGCGTCTGCCCCACTCCAGGGATAATTTCCCTGGTGTTCTCAGCACTGCAAGCCAGGAAGGAGCTGAGGTGAGGTGAAATGGTTTTTATAAGCAAAGAGGCACATTCCTCCTCTAAACTTGAAGGTGGTACAGGGAATACAGTCCCGAGAAGAAAAGTCAGGTCAGAGGGTGTCACCACCTCCTATCAAAAGCAATCACATCTTGCACTCCCACACAGTCAAGCTTCATCTTCAATCCCACTGGGAGTCTGACCCCAACCACACCTTCTATAAGGCTACGCCAGTACTCAACTCCTTAACACAACCAAGCCTCCAGCTGACAGGGAAAGCCCACTTCAAGGCCAGTTCAGGTCATAAGCTCTTGTGTCAACACTGCCTTCCAACACTGAAACCATCAGTTCAAAAACACACATTTGGACTCTTGCTGAGAATTTTATTGAGGCTGTAAAACTGGTTTGCACTGGAAGGCCACATAAGCCTGGAAATGCAGCTTTCCAGCTGGACAGCTGACAATATATGCCATGCCTGCTTGTTGGTGAGTAGCCAGCCAGACAGCTGGCCTTGCCCTTGAGCTTAGCAATCTGGCAGGCTCACAGATTTCCAGCTCAGAGACCAAAACTGAGGGGAGCTTCTCAGAGTGACACTTCTCTCTTCAAAATTCCCCACTGACAACTAGCCAGGCTGCATTTTTCTTTTCCAATTGCCATCAAGCAGATGTGTCACTTAACAGTGGGGAAAAAAAGCTGAAGTAAATGGTCTTGTTTAGACAACTGTTTCTCTGAGTTAAACAGTCTCTCATAAAGCTTCACCAAGAAGAGGAATTAAGCAACCTACACACAGCTGGCATGAAATACACCAGAATGAGCTTAACCTCAGTCTCCTCTGGAGAGAACAAGGTGCATTTGCACTTATCAAAGTCAAAAATACCCAAAACGTTCAGGAGGCAGTCAAAGACAGGCTACTTACTGCACCACAAGAGTTGGGGCCCCCGTGGAAGAGTGTACAGGCAATCCTCACTACTTCTGCTTCCATCTTCCTCAGACCAGGGAATATATCTGGATGGAGAGGATTACTCCAGGCAAACTCTTCATACACCTTCAGAAAACAAAGAGAGAAAGTTAAGACTTGCAGATGAGGCTTTGAGAACTCCCCATGTGCACTGTAGAAACAAACTAGCTGCATTTTATCATAAGAATACTTCAGAAATTAACTGCTCCTGCAGGTAGATACCACAAGCTGGGAAGCTGTAGCTGAGGAGTAAAATAAATTAAAAAACAGTTTTTCTAAGACATTCAGACCTCTGGAATGATTCTACAGCACAACAATATCTCTTGTTGTAAGAACAGAATTAACCATTTTGCTGTTTTTAAAAAAGAATACAGCATACATCTTGCAATTGCTTTATAAGAAACAAGCAAAAAAAGTGACTTTGCAGAACTTGTTCTCAAGTTTACAGTTAAGGAGGGGTTCTGAAGCTGGTAGAAAAGCACAAATGCCCACCCCCACCACAACAAAAGTGGCTGTGGAAACCAGTATTTCTGCTCGTTCCACAACTGTAGATTCACAGGATTCAAGGCTGGAACACGCCAGTCCCAACCTCCTGCAGTCCAGATCAAAAAGCAACTGCAGGGATGTTAAATAAAATACAGCAAAACAAAGCAGTGAATAATCAGCACAAACAAAGGGAATGTTTCCACAAAGTGATCCAAGCCAAGACCCCTCCAGAAAGGCTGCTCTGAGCTTTGTTTCTCCAAAAGCGGCACAGAAAATGTCAACGTGAGGAGGAAAACAGCAACAGCAACCACCAAACAGAGCCCATTACATCTGATACAAAAGCTGTTCCCAGGAGCAAGAGGGCCAGACTTCCCTTTCTAGCAAAACAACTCTGGAAGGAGATGTACTTGAAAACAAACCTTTAGACTGTTTAGGCTATTTTCCAGCTTTGTCAAAGGGACAAGTTCCTGAGCAGGTAAACAGACCTCACAAAGACGCCACTGAAGCGTGCCACCGCTCCATTGTTTAAGATTTGGACCCCACAGCCACGCCAAAAAACATTTCACAATGCTTTTCTTTTGCTTAAACCAAGAGGTGTTTAGTTCCACTCAGTGAAAGTTGTTCCAGTACCGGCCTCCAGTTCACTTGTAATTACTAATTACTTTCTCACTCAAAACAGCACCTCATCTGACTGGATCCCAGTTACCTCTACAAGGTGTTTTCACATGGACAGTTACATAGCCAGAGTTACGCTGCCCAAATTGCCACTAATTCCCCTTCCCAGACTTAAGTTACAGATCTTCTCTATTTATTTTGGGATGCTGGAAGAGCTCTGAGGGGTTTCTGGTCACCCCAAAGATGCAAAGTTTGCCTGCTTCCACTTTACCTTCACCAGCAGGTGGGTGAGTTTCTCTTCACCACTGTACACAGTCCCAGAGACTTTCCCATCCTGCCAGCGTACGTCTCCTGGAAGAGAGGGAAGAGCACACTGCTCACAAACACAGCCATTCCCAGCCAGTGTGGAAAAGCACACAGAAAATCACCTCCGTTATGCAGAGGAGGACTCAGCTTTTGAGATTTTTCCTGAGTTTTGTGGCCCAGGAACAGCTGTGTGTGAAGTTGAGCCTCTGACATCGTGTGAACTTAGCAAACAGCAAGTAAATGATGACTAAAGAGTCAGCGCATAACCAACACATAGCTGCAGCAAGCAGTTACATTAATATGTAATCCACTTATAATCCCCATCAGTCTCCCCAAACTGCTGTTCAATCAACTGGACACTATATAAAAGCCACTTTCAAAGAGCACCCACCACCACTGCAAGCTGAGAAGAGATGGAAAGGCCAAGTTTATACTGCTAAAATCCACAGTGCTGGCACCTCAATTAAATTTCACCTAAACAGGTATTCCCAGGCAACTTCTAAAGGGGAGTGGAGAATTCAATAGGGCCTTAAGAAAAGAAAAAAATAACCCAGTGAAGGAAGGAAACAATAACTTAAGAGAAAACACAGTCAGAAGCAACATCAGCAATACACAGCAGTAGAAAAGAAGGAAGCTGTTCCAGGATACTCAATTATGGAATTGTTTGTTTCAGAATTTGAAGTAGATGCACTGTTCTAGCAGAAAATTCAAGGCATTTCTCAAATTTGGGATAGCAGCAGGGCAGTCATATCTTCTCCTCTAGACAGGAAGTCGCCCACATTTGCTCATTAGGAGTAACAGGTACACAAATCGGGGGAACATGTTTACATGAGAGAGGCAACTCAAATTAAGTGTCTGACACTGCTTGTGTGGACTCAAGCCAGGAGAACATCATGATGACTCTTCCTTAGAAGGCTTTTTCAAAGCACAAACAATTGCCTCTCTTAATTGAGGTCACAGTCTTGGAAATTCCGTAACAATCCTACTTGGAAGTTGCTCATGAGTATTTTCTGGGGCTTAATAGAAAATGCATTTCTGGTAAAAGTCAAACATCAAGGTAACGGCAGAGAAATGCAATCCAAAAAGAGAACTTCCTCCATATTTCTCTCCTCCTCAGCTCTCCCATCTCTCCATCAGCCTAGAATTCTTGGGGAAGGAACGGAATTTCAATGTAAATACCTGAACATGGTATTAGAACTCATGAATCTTAGTCGCGTCCAGAAGGAAAACAGACAAAAATTTGCAAGGGGACAAAATATTTAAGCTGAAACCATGAGCAGGAGTCACTGCGACTCATTTAAGAAAGGAAGTGTCATATTTGGTGTCGGAGTAGACCCGCCTCTGCTGCAGTACAGACTCACCTTTTGAGCTGTACTCTTTCATCTTCTGCAGCACTTCAGGCTGGCTCATGCCTTGTTCTGGCAGTGCTTTGATATAATCCTTTTCATCTTTCAGGAAGGGTAAACTGGAAGTGACATCATTCAAGGCTTCATCAATCTTCTTTTGAATCTAAAAAGAAAGAAAAAAGCTTATCAAACAATGGCACTGGTCAAATTCTAAATAATTGTTGACTGTGTGCAGGACAGGACCCACCGCCTACATCTGTGGTGTTGATGGAACAGACAGGAACTGCTCCTCTGGGAGCTTTGACCCCTTTTCTTAGTGCTTGAGAAAATAAAACTCAAAGAAAAAAACTGGCATTTTTATCCAGCAAACCTTTTTGAGTCATAGTTTAATTTGTAGGGGTCTTCAGATGCATTGGTTTGTACCTTGCCTCCTCTACCACCACACACAGAGTTTAGAAACTCCTGAAAACAGAGACACAATAAAGAAATCTCCACACAGACACAGTTCAGAGATTTCTTTCTTCCCACCCACACCTTGCACCCAGGAAACCCCAGACTTCTTCTCACAACACATACCAAAGCAAAGATTCTTCTTCCAAGCAACACAGGTGTTGGGATACTGACTTTGGGACACCGGAATGCCTCAAAGTCAAGGCCTCTTGTGAGCAACTGATAAGTCATCAGGTATCAGCCTACCAAAGAGCAGAAAGAGGACAAAGGACACAGCAGGGAGTGCTCTGGCACAGGGGAGCAGTGCTAGCCCTGAGAAGGGAAGTCTGGACACAACAGGGATTGTATAAAGTGTCCTTTTCTAACAAGCAGGCAAAAAACATAAGCAGAAGAGAATTTGTCTGATCAAGGGCTACTCAGTTTAGGAGGTGAAAGCTGGGGCACTTAACAGGACAGGGAGGGAATTTAATATCTTCCAGAGGAATGTGGGAGAAATTGGATAACTCCTTCCACGTCCACAGCAAAAGGAAAAAAATTCCTCTGTGCTACTCTCTTTGGATAAAACAGCCTGGAACAGATCTGAACCCCAGAATCAATGCATAAATACACCAGCACAACAAGCAGCAGGAAGTGCAATCAAGTGTGATACTATCGTTTACGAGGTAAAAGAAACCCAGCTGTGTATTTCTTCATCCCAGAGTCGTTAACATGCTAAACATGCTGACACTCATGGTTTCAGGTTTTTATGCAAAAGCAAAAAAAAAGCAGCTCCCAAACACTACAGCTTGTTTGTCATTTTAATGATTACACAAAGTGCTGATATCCTTCTGCTAACTTTTGCTAATAGTAATCTGAGCCCTAAACTCATCATGGCCAGTTGCTTGATTAAAATAAATACCCTTCCATATTGCACAACAAATCCTTGGCTATCTCACACTTCACACTGTTTCAGAAGAACAGCTCCAGTTCAATCCTGTCTCTTCTTCCAGAAATAAAATTATTTTCTTAAAATCTAACAATGAGGAAACATTACTGGAGAATTCACTCATTCCTGGTTAATATAAATAGCTCAAAAGTTAAAAAGGTGGCACTCCCTTTTTTCTGAGAGTGATACAATGACAAAAAAATTGGGTAGAAATTATATCTGTCATTAAACCAGGAGGCAGCAGAAGACATTCCAGATCTATATCCTTGGACCACTAGGACCACAGCGACATGACAATGAAGATGCACAGAACTGTATATTCTCCAAGAGACTTGAAACAAGGACCTGGAATAATCCTATAAGTAGTTGTTTAAAAACTTACTATAGCCCCGACAAATGGCATTTTTCTCAGCAGTTTAAAGAACTGTTTTTTAATTCGGGATGTCAAACCTGAAAGACAAAAGGCAGAAATGAACCTAAGAAACAAAAAAAAGAAAATTCTGATGCAGCTCATGATCAGGCTCAGCATTCCTGACCCAGGGGATATGGTGAGACAGATGCGTGAATCCAAGGGCAAGGTCTTCAGGAATGGACCATGCCATGGAAATATCTGGACTGCAGAACAGCGGCCATCTACAGGAATCAGTTATTTGATCTGCCTTCTTACTTACCTGGGAATTCATACCCATGTGTGGAATTTTACAGGAAAAAGAATGATTTCAGGGTTTGCTAGAGGTAAGGAATTATTATCATTTCCTTCCTCTTCAAACCAGAATAGTTACTAGAAAACAAAAACACTGAGCAGTGTGAAACAGGCTCCCAGACCAAAGGAGGGAACAGGGACATTTGCGACAATGTCAGCCACGACACGATGTGAATTTGCCCGTTTGATGCACCAGGAAGTGACTCAGGGAAAGGGGGTGGACAGAGGAAAGAGCAGAAATTCTACCACAGCCCAAAGACTCAAATGAGAGAAGCCACTGATGACAAGCACTGCAAAACTCCCTGGGTAGCTCTAAAGGCAGGAACAAAATCAGGATGACACAGATGCTTTATAGCCACCAAAAATGCCTTCCCAGTCCTACTTGCACACCAGCAGTTACAGGACACACCAAAAAATAACTGAGTTTAAAAATCAACCATTTTAAGACTTCACAATTTTATCTACACTTTCCCTCCCACTTCATATATATTTTACTTCATATATACAACTGGAAAAGCTACCCAAGGACACTAATTGGCACATTCTGTGGCAAATACTTGTTAGTGTTCTGATAATAACATTTCTGTTGCACATCTTAGTGTGCACACTGTTTCATTAATAATTTTCACAGAGAGAAAAGACTGCAAACTCCTGAAAAATTCTGACAATCTAATCAGGTCTTCTAAGAGTGGTCAATACTTTAAAAAAATACATTGTGCAACAGTACAAATACTAGCCAGGAAGATAAGTGTCCTGAACAAAAGTTTCATACCAATTTGTTCCTTACAGACATTCCCACTGTTAAGCTACTCCCAGCTATACAAAGAGAAAGGGCTGCTTGAGAAACAGAGACACAGAAGTAGACATCAAGTTTAAAACGTGGCTATTTTTAACAAGCTGCCACCGGAGTGTAACCCTAAGGCCTGTGGGAACTGAAAAGCACCTCTGAGGGCATAGCAGGGACCTCAGGCCATCACATGACCAGAGAAAACTGCAGGTTCTGCAGAGTTCAGCTCCACTGCAGAGCTGCCAATATCAGAAACCACTCAAAACAGGAAGATACTCCAGAAATATTAAAAAAAAAAAAATCAACATAAGAAAATATCCTCATACCATCACTTGCAATTACCTTGAACACTCTGGGGATGAAACATGCCCCCAACACAGAACCAAGACCACATCTCCTCCCCCAGCAGGAAGGGAAACAACCAAGTGTTGTTATCCAGACACTTTGCAGCAGTGAGAAAGCCCACAGGAACCCAACTCTCCATAAATCTTCCCAGGGTTTGGGCAAGAAGAGAATCTTGTGACAAGAAAATGGTTTAGCCAAAGGAAAAAGGGAGACAAGGGAAAGGGAAGGAGACAGAAGCACATTCCATGCACCCTCTGAAGGAATGGGGGAGCTTAATTTACCAGACAAGCCTTGACCTTAATTTAGAAGAGAGTTTGGTACATATTAGGTGACAGCAGAAAGTCTGTTTTAACAAGTGTTTGGCCTTGTTCAACCCTATTTCCTTCCACTGCCCAGGAACAACTCAGGCCCACCTCCCCTCCCTCCAAAGGTAAGAAAATCCCCCATTTCAAATACTTACTCTCAGGCTGGCAGAGGAAGCCATGCAGCCACACACTTAGAAGGGTGGAAGAAAAGGTCAACCCAATGAGCTGCCAGGGTTCAAGTCCATCACACCGGGCATTCACAAAGCCTGTCACCTTCTCCCAATACATCTGAAGGATTTCCTTGTAGGGAATAATGGCATCCTGTGCAAAAGAAAACCAGGAGGATATTGAGGAAAACACAAATGAAAACAAGTAGGGCATCAAAAAGCCTAGTGTTGATTAAAAAGGTGGTTTTCAGTATGCAGACCCCATGCTTTCCTTAACTCCTGCAAATACAGCAGGTATTTATTCACTTCCAGCCAAGTCACAGATAAAAATACACACCCTGAGAAACTTCAAATATTGAGAGAGAAGCAACAAGTGCAGATGAGCTAAGTAAGGTTCTCTGCAGAGCCCACCAGAACCAGGTGGTTCTGCATGAACCACCACCAGATCTTACCTCCGCCCAAGAGAAGCAACTGTGTTAATTTTTTTCCAAGGAATTATCAAGTGGTGAGTGAAGGTACCACAAAAACAAGTCTATTAAGTACCTTGGGCTGGATGTTTAAAGAAGATAGAAGCACTCAGCAAGTCCTTAAGTTAAAGATCTAATTAGCACGTTACACACCAAGGGAGGACGGGAGAGGAAAACACTGCTGTCACCAAAATAACCCCCAGAAAATGGTGATGCAAGAACAATTACAATGTCAAACCAGGAATTACTGTCGGGACACAGCCCAAGTTCCTAATCAATAACTTCAAACCAGATGGTCTTCAAGAGCATCAGAACAGGGCAAGGAAAACTGGATGTGCACAGAAGAAAAAGGACATTTCCCCCTAAACAGGGGTCTTCCATCCAATTCTCTCCGAAAAGTTTTCTAGAGATAAGAAGAATAAGCAAGAACAGAGCCCTCTTCCAAATCCCTCCTCCCTCTTGACCAGCCATCCAGCCCAGTTTTGCCCAGTTTTACTGGGGAGATCTTCACCCTGCAAACAACAGGGAAAGTACGCGGGGCCTTTCAAAGGGTTTGTAACTAAACCTGGGACAGAATAAATCCTTGATTCCTGTGCTGTTTGACTTTAGATGGGAAAAAAGCAATTTTTCAGTAAACCACTAAATTTAAAACCTTCACAGGTCTCACCTCTGGGTCAAGCCAACAACAGAAGCAGCATTTAATCAACTTTTTTTAGGGGGTAACGTGTCATTCCAACACAACCGGATAGGCTACGAACAGTCTAAAAAAAAGCCAAGTTTTTCCAAATAATCAAAGGAGGAAGGCAGGTTTTTTTATCAAAAAGCAACGCTAATGAATACTCACTACTTTGGAAAAGCAGTAACACGCATATAACACGGCAGAGTTTGAAAGTACTTAAGCAACCCAAACATAAATTCCAGCAGAATTAACAGCATTTACCCTTAAGAGAGAAGGTTTTCACCCATGTCCTAGCACAGGGTGAAGGGACACGGAAGGGACTTAATTCAGCAAAAGCAGGCAGCACTCAGCTCTGAGAAGGCAAACTAGCACCTATTCACTTGGCAAAGGGCAATTAAAAAATACATCGGAGCCACTTCAGCCTCCAAAACACGGGGGCCACACAAACCACTGCAATTAGGCAATGTCCCAGCTAATGAATGCCCAGTCCTCCAAGCCACTCACCACAAAGCTGATTTAACCCCAGAATTTAAGGGAAGAGCCACCTTTTCCAGCTAGCCAGAGGTGGTACTTAAGTTTCACCAAGTCTGCACAATCTTCACTGGCAAATCCCTGGAAATGCTCGTTTAACCAGCAACAATGACTTTGGTTGTTTGCCTAGGAGGAAATGCTAGGATATCATTCCGTTTTGGAACTGCGCTTAAAGGATGGAAATGGAGCCACTAATGGGCTGGCGTCTTAATAGCTGTTCTCAATTCATGGCAAGAAAATGCTGCAGCATCAAATATAAAGTGGGCTGTGCTTTTTTTTTCCCCTGAAGATGGAGGATACTGTAAGCCCTGACTCAAAATGGAACATGACCTTCTTAACAGAAGTCACTCCAGTCAACGGCCAAGTTTAAATAAATAAATCTGGCAAGCAATTGACCTCACTCTTGGAGAAAGCTCTGGACAGAAGATCCCAGCTGACTGCACATTTTGTTGTCATTGAAACCCCTGAGCACTGACATACAGGAACTCAATGGTATATCAAGTTTTGAACAAATAACAGAAGATTTTCATTATGTTCATTCTAAGACATTGAAGAATTTCTTCCCCTTTCTTGCTTTAAAAAAACCCAACCTGAAATCAATCTGCAAGTGATACAGTTTGACCAGGTAAAGTTTTCTCTGTATTTCTCAATTTCCTTCTGCACTCATTTCATACTTGGAGAAGTTTGAAGGAGGAGGCTGATCATTTTAGGAGGATATTAACAACTGGGATTGAAAAACCCAGTGAAAATTGGCATGGAAGATGAGTTAGCAGTGAATTACAATTTCTCAGATCCCTGGCTAACCATGCACTCAGTTTTTCCCATGTGCTCCTTTCCCTGAAAGTATCCAGCAAGACATGAGACATCTTTACCTTCTGAATTATTCACTTAATTCCACAGAAACCACAAGGCATTTAGAAAGTTGCATTCACATTTTTTTATTACACCCAGGAACATGCTGGATTAAAAGAGAGCTTATAAAAAAGAGGGAGAGTGACTTTTTACATGGGCAGAGTGACAGGACAAGGGGGTGTGGCTTCACACTGACAGAGGAAAGGGTTAAATCGGATATCAGGAAGGAATCCTTCTCTGTGGGGGTGGTGAAGCCCAGAGCAGCTGTGGCTGTCCCATCCCTGGAAGTGTTCAAGGTCAGGTTGGACAGGGCTTGGAGCTACCTGGTCTAGTGGAAGGTGTCCCTGCTGATAGCTGATAGAGGTGGGACTGGATGATCTTTAAGCTCCCTTCCAACCCAAACTATTCTGGGATTCTCTACAATTGCAGTCCCATACCACTTCCTCATTTTACAGGGAGGAGGCAGGGGGAATAAACAGCCTCTGTGTAGCCCAGCCATCGGAATCCCTTCCCCTGCAGCCCTGAAGGTGCTGCTCAGAGTGAAAAACTCTAACTGCTTCCCCAGCTGGGCTAAAGACAACAGGCTGACCTGATTTTAAACCTGTCTACAGAACAGAATTTCATGTAAGACAATAACCTGCTTATTTTTGAAGGCATCAAAAAATAAAGGTTTCCCTTCCCATTAGAAGAGAGTAGATAAGCTGGTTTTATTTCTGTGAGAGAACCTTCCCCACACAAAAGCTTCACAAGACACAGGATTATTTCAGAAGCAGTTTAATAACCTGACTTATTAGCACACTAAAGAGCAGGGAGAAAAAAAATCTCTACTGGAGGATTTGTTTTTAATTCTCAGAGCAGTAAGACAGACCCAGATATCAGATAAAATACTAATCGCTATCATTAGGACTTGCAGTGCTCATTTGTACTGACATTAATGCACTCAGCTACCTAAGCAGTTTACATATTGAATTTTTAGCTGCACAGATTAGGAATACATCCTTCGTACTTTATTTCTAAAAGCCATTAGCTAGCTGAGCTGGTTCCAGGCATAGCACTGACGCCACTACAAAGGAGCACAAATTAACTGCAAAGATGCTCTTCTGTCCCAGACGATAGAAAAGGGAGAGGGGAGGAATGCCAAAGCTAGTGAGAGCACATTCTGTATTTCTGCCAGAACAGCATTTCCTTGGCTGTGAGTTTTAGGACATAAAAAATCTTAAAAGAAAAAAAAAAAAGTGGTGAGAGAGAGAAACAGACAGGCAATAAACTGGAGAACCTCAGACTTTTGTTACAAGTGCCTTCTGTTTCTGTGGAAGTGGAAACACTGTCTGAGTTTACCTGTGACAAAAATGAGAAGAATTGAATCAGCTGAACTTTCCTTCCTCCAAAAGAACGATTAAAGTGGGTTTAAAATGGGGCCACAGAATAAAAGTAGCTTTTAAAGGAAAGTTTATGTTATGCAATACCATGAGGCTGACTGTGCAAGGAAGAAGTGCTAAGATCAAAGAATCACAGAAGGGCCTGGAAGAGACCTTAATGACCATCTTGTTCCAAACTTCTGCCATGGGCAGGGACACCTTCCACTAGACCAGGTGGCTCCAAGCCCCATCCAGCACGGCCTTGGACACTTCCAGGGATCCAGGGACAGCCACAGCTTCTCTGGGCAACCTGTGCCAGGGCTTCACCACCTTCTCAGGGAAGAATTTCTTCCTAATATGCAATCTAAACCTACTCTCTGTCAGTTTATACCACATCCTCAGCTTTCACTTGAATCCACATGGATTCCCAAACCAGGGACCCTCTGACCACTTCCCCACACCCTAACCTGAACGTGTGTGTCTGCCATCAGCTTCCCGCACGTCCCCAGAGCTGAGGCAGGAGGTGGCTGTCACACAAGTCAGCACGCAGCAAATCAAGGCCAAGGGAGATGGCTCCAACAGCACGAGTTAGGTCATCTCCAATTATGAGAGCATGCGGAATACCAGTACTGCCACTGTAATTAAGGCCTGTGCTCCAATACAACGAGTTTTTCCGAGGAGAAGCTTCCTGACTGAAAACAAATCACAGAAAGCCAGCAAGGACACGGCAGCTTCACTTATTTATTCTGCTCCTAAGTAGAAGGAAAGCTTCAATTAGCCCTGCCTTTGCTGACGCCACGTTGCCTGCACGTGCCACAAAAGGCACATCTGACCAGCATAACCAGCCTGGCCGCAGGGAAGTCCTGGACTCACAGCCACCAGCCTGCCAACTTCCTACTGGAGAGCCAGGAATGGGATTGAGCAACACCACCCCAGCCTCTTCAGAGGGTGCTTATTGCTGTCTGTGCCTGCAGTGTTTTGATTCGCACCCCAGTAATGACTCTGCTCCTCCATCCGTCCCTGCCAACCCCAGCCTGACAAATATCTTTACATCAGCACCAGGCAAGGAATATTTGTTAGTCAGCTTCTAATTACAGCTTGAGGTTTGGACCACGTGCTGTCCAGCCTGACCAAAGGATGTGGGCAGACAGAGCGACACTGGATGCGTGATCTTTCAGAAATCAAAAATCATGAACTTTTGGATGTACGGGCTGAACTAAGTGAAATTAAAAACACATTCAGGCCACGCTCATCTTACCACAGCTCCCCAATACCACTAGTTTCATCTGCATTGCATTTATTTCCACCACTGCCATACTGAAACTCTTTCCAGAATGACAGCAGTTTGGGGGGGGGGGTTTTGCCACATACAGTGTCGGCAAAATGATTGTATAAATACACTGTTCCACCAGCCCTGAGAGTTCAAGAGGAGTGGCTAAACAATGGCTAATTATAGCTTCAGTACAAAAACAAACAAGGCAGCAAGTCAGAGTAAGAACAACAGCATTCCAGCTTCCACTGCAGAGATGGAATGTAAAACTACCAAAAAAATAATGGGAAAAGGCTGACTGGAGGCTCAAAATATGTATGATTTTACAGGAACCCAAAGGCCTCCAAAAATCAGGTGCAAGTTCAAATTTCACTTAACCCAAAATACACACAAGGTGTCGTGTTCACTTTGCTCACTTAGGCAAACCAATTTATAAGAGTTTCTGCAAACATCTAGGCACACTCCAGGCAGCAGAGACCTCACAAGAAACAGGATCCACCCAATGGATGCTGCACATGAACTCAGCAAGGATCTCTGTGGGTCACCAGCTCCAAACGTCTTCTGCTGACACCCACAATAATTAGGGTAAAAGAAGCGCCCAGTTCCCTGCATGCTGGGGCTCATCTGGACATATTTCATTCCTCCACTTGGCCTCCTCTCAGCCTCAGATCACTGCATGCCTTCTGGAGAATAAAATGGAAATATTTTGTGAGCACACACAGAGGTACCATACAGAGGTACCTGCAGCATTAAGACATGAAGTCTTGGCAGAAGCTGTCTGGAAGGAGACCCTAGCAAGGCAATTGTACTGGGAGCAGGCATCCATGAACAAAGGCAGCACCAAGCCCTGGCACAGCTTCCCAGCAGGGTTATGCAAGCCTTGGACAAAGCCCCCAGTATCAGCACAAACTGAATGCTGCTATTATATGTTAAAGGTCCTGCTCTTGGGCAAGTCCAACCATAGGGCAGAATCCTCAAAAATTATCTTAACAACACCAACACACAGAACCCTTCGACCCCTGCAATATGTAGTCACATGCCCTTCCTGATATGGCATGGATCAATCTTGATGAGCAAAGAGAAACAAAGGAAATGCTCAGAACACAAAGAATTCTGACTTTTACCTGCAAACTTCTATATTTCAAATATTTCCTAATACAGAAAACTGTATCACAATCACCACAGCAAATAGACCAGAACACCTGCTACTACATCAATTGGCAGAATCCTAAATCTCAGTTCATGCTCTAAGGGCAGGACTAAAACACATAGTAGGCCTGCTAGTACTTGACAAGGAATGTCTTTCACTGCCTGGGATGCACAGAACAGGAGCAATAGAATAGTAAAATCACAGACTCATTTGGTTTAGAAGAGACCATGATGATCATCTCATTCCATCCCCCTGCCATGGGCAGGGACACCTTCCACTAGACTGGGTGGCTCTAAGCCCCTCCAACCTGGCCTTGGACTCTTCCAGGGATCCAGGGGCAGCCACAGCTTCTCTGGACAACCTGTGCCAGGGCTTTACCACCCTCGCAGAGAGAAATTATTTACTAATAATTTCTAATCTAAACCTAACATTCTGTCAGTGTGAAGCCATTCCCCCTTGTCCCTTGTAAAGAGTCTCTCTCCACCTATCTTGTCAGCTCCTTCAGATACTGGAGGCCACAATTAGGTCACCCCAAAGCCTCTCTTCTCCAGGCTGAACAATCCCATCTCTCCCAGCCTTTCCTCATAGCAGAAATGCTCCATCCCTTTAATCATCCTGGTGCCTCCTCCAGACTCACTCCAACAGTTCCGTGTCCTTCCTGTCCTGGGCCCCTCCAAGCTGGAGGCGGTTCTGCAGGTGGGGTCTCAGCTGAGCAGGGGCAGAATCCCCCCCTTCCCCTGCTGGGGATCAGCCCAGGGCACGGGGGGTTTCAGGGCCAGGGTATGGCCAGCTGTCACCCACCAGCACCCCAAGTCCTTCTTAGCACTTCTGTGGTGGGAGCAGCTGGTGCAGGGGAAGATCAGATGGAGACATCTTTTTATTGGCAGAGTTGTGTGTTTGGAAGAAGAGACAAGCAGAACCCCAAAATCCTTACTCAGAAAGGGCCTCTACTGAATCCCTTTGACCACAGGAGTCACAGCAAGGCTGTGATGGCTGCCAAACCAGGCAAACCACACACAATAAATGCTGTGATTAGTTTTATCTCCACACCACCAAACACTGCTGGAGAAGTCTTAGGCAGGAAGTGAGTGAGGCGTCACCTCAGCAGACCCTTCCCTGCTCAGTGATTCAGACACAACTTCTAAGGGTAGAAAGAGGGTGAGAAGTTCTGAGTAGACTGGACATGAGCAAGACATGGAAAAAGAAAGATTTTACTCTATCTAGGTAAGAAGATTTCCAGTGCCTCATGCTGCCTTTTACTAAGGTCACAGGAAGAATGGCAAAGTGAAACCACAGCTTAGGAAAAATGTTATGTATCAGTGTTTCTCCAGAGGAAACCTCAGTCCCCAAGTACAAAGCCAACTACCTAAGCTTTCCAGAAGCCAGGAATCCTATGCAATAGCTACTGACTAATCTAGTGAATAGAAGAGCAGACCCGAGCAGGTCTTCCAGGTGCAATAAGTAGCAATTGTCTCTGCAAAGCTTTGGCACAGAAGAGACTGAGGTGAGAACAGCCTGACCACACAGCACGGCTCCAGCAACTCCAGGCCAGTCTAGACCACCCCCTGCACAACAAGCAAAGTATTTACCCAGTGCCAAATTCTAGCAGCTGAAAGCAACCCAAACACAAGCTGTGCAGGCCCTTGGTGCTGTCCCAGGCTACCCATGGCAGCACACAGCTCCACACCAAAGCAGGAAGAAGCAGCAGCACTTGGGTTCTTGGGAATGGAGTAACCAAGTGGGACAAAGATAATATTTAATTTATCACTCAGAAGCTGTGATTTCAATTTCCCTTGCTGATAGGGAAAAAAACCCAACCAAACAACCAAAAACCTAGTACCCCTTCCAGGTTTGAGGAATTGCAAAATTCATGCCATGACATCGTGGGCTAGGGCCAGCTATATTCCAAGCAATCCTGAAGTTCGCTTCTAGATAAAAAAATAATAGCCAATAAGCAAAGAGTGTCTCTAAAAAATAATAATTAATCAGCAAACACGATTTCTCTTAGCCAAATCAGTACCTTCATCATAATCCTGAGGAAGATACCATTCTGCCCCACCCAGGTGAAATAAACACAGACCAGCGAAAACACCGTTTCTAATCCTCTCTGCCCCGAAACTAGGTAATTGTAGGGAATAAGGAAAGCAGTGCATGAATAAGAGGGACACATTTACGTTTAAGGGAAGGGTATGAGCCTCGGGTGGGGGCCGAAGAGAGGACCTGACCACCCACCCTCGCACCCCGCCGGCGGCCGAGCTCGGCCAGGCATCCCCTGAGGCCCAACCGGGACCCCCCAGCCCACACCCGGCCCTCGCCGGACAAGGCCCGGGTCTCGCTACCTCACAGGCCGCGACGGGACACCCCTCTCTCTCCCCCTATACCGGCCTCGCACTCCCCGCTCACCATCGCTCCTGCTACCGCCGGCTCTCTCCTTCTCTCCTGCCTTCTTTCTTTCTTTCTCTCTCTCTCCTTCCTTCCTCCCACCTCCTCCTTCCCGCGGGGACCCGGCGCGGCCCCGCTCCGCCCCGAGGTTGCCGCTCCCCAGCTGGCCGCGCCCCGTCAGGGCGGAGCGGCGGCGGAAAGCCGCGCCCTCACTTGGAAGGAGGCGGTAAAACCTTAAAAAAGGAGGTATTTTCTGTTAAACTACAAAAATAAAAAAAAAAAAACACAAAAAAACTCTAACAAAAACCGCAAACAAACTAACAGGCAAACCACAAAAAAAAACCAGTTTGTAAGTCCACCCTAGTTATTAATTATCTGGGGCTGGAGCCCCTCTGCTTTGGATCTGGCCTGAGAAAGCTCGGGGTGTTCATCTGCAGAAGAAAAGGCCCCTCAGAGCCCCTTCCAGTGCCTAAATGGGGCTCGAAGAGAGCTGGAGAGGGACTTGAGATAAGGGGCAATGGCTTCCCACTGACAGAGGACAGGGTAGATTGGATATTAGGAAGAAATTGTTACGTGTAGGGTGCTGAGGCCCTGGCACAGGTTGCTCAGAGAAGCTGTGGCTGCCCCTGGATCCCTGGAAGTGTCCAAGGCCATGCTGGACAGTGCTTGGAGCCACTTGGTCTAGTGGAAGGTGTCTCTGCCCATGGCAGGGGGTGGGGACAAGACAGTCCTCAAGGCCCCTTCTAACCCAAACCATTCTGTGATATCTTTTGAGAAGAGTTTTTGTTCTGCACAAAATATAAGGCAGGAACTACTGGCCATTATAGCATTATCCAGTCCGTTAGTTCCGGTAATCCATGGATTAAAATCTACGCTACTCTGAGTGGATCAGGTGGGACCCCTCATCACCTTCACTGGCCACACGTGGAGTTGCTCCACCCCTCATCACCTTCACTGGCCACACCTGGGGCTGTCCTACCACTCATCAGCCTAACTCCCCACACCTGGGGCTGACATTTGCTTAGACCACAAGGATACCAAAAACAGCTGATTTGCAGGAGAAGGATTTGAAGGCTGCTGATTCCTGGGGCTATTCCATAGAATTTACAGTGGGAAGAGTGGCAACAGCCAAACTGCCCCGGTGTTCAGGAGAGTTTTAAGATGTTAAAGGTCTCTGTGGCCCCTAGGGTTAATTTTGACCTCATGATATAAAGGCTGGGTTTCAAACACTGCAAGTGGATTGTTGGGATCAGCCTCATACAAGCACTGTGGTTTTTAGACACAGAGGGCAAACCTGACAAACACACCAAGGCATTTAGGTTATGCAAAGGAATATTTTGAAGCAATTGTGTTGCAGAATAGTTGCAGGGGTTGAAAGGCAGAGATAGGCAGCAGCAAAAGAAGGGAAAACTTTCCACATCAATAGTTCCTTGTGCAGTGATAGCAGAGCTTCAGCTAGGGCTGTCTTTTGAGGGCAAACACACAGGCGGGTGCTCTGGTTGCCAGTAAGCGTGAACTCAACAGATACCACAGCAGCATTTGGCTCATTTCCCAAAAATTAACACCTGGAACAACTGCAGTGCACTGTGCCATGGAGTGCTGCCTCTGCTACCTGCAAGACGCACTGGAGAAACTGTCCTTCTCCTGGGAGATGGCAGCAGGAGCAAATACCCATATGAAGCCATTTCTGGTTAAACTCTACAGAACACATCCTGGCTTTAGAATTTATAAATCTGTATACTCTTTTAGACAGAGCCTAGTGCAGCATTTTAAAATTTTGCTCTTAACCTCCCTCCCTTTTGTCTCTACACTCTTTTGAAGCAGATACACAAGCATCAGCTCTTGGCATTTGTAGTTTGCTGCACTACAAGCAGTGACTGTCTTCTGTCACTGTGCCATCCGAGCTGTCTCCTCACAGAAGATGGCACCTGACGTAAGCCAGCAGACAGTACTTTTATCTCAAGCAAACTGCCCTCATGGGATTGTTTTTAGAAGCATGCCTAGACATCGGATGCTCTTTTTAGCAGAAAAGGGAGGCCAGAGATTCCCTCTGGTTCCACAGCGGTGCCTCAGTGCACTGGGATCTGTCCGTGTGTCCGCAGAGAGCGAGGGATGCCGGCTCTGCCCCGTGGACTGGGTGCTGGGCAGGACCAAGTGTTACTGGGTTTCCTACGGGATGAACCCTTGGAACAGGAGCCAGAAGGACTGCAGGAATCAGGGGTCCATGCTGCTGGTGCCGTGGGATCAGGATGAGCTGGTGAAGGAAATTATGGTGCTGGGGATGTGGGATGGACCTGGGGCTGCACCTGGGGGGCGCTGGTAGTGCCGGAGGGGCTGGAGGCACCCACAGAAGGATGAGGGGGCTCCCAGAATCCTGGGATCAGCCCCCCCACCGTGTCCAAGCCCCCCCGGTGCCTGTGGCAGAGTGCGGGGGACACAGGTGAGGCTCAGTTCTGGGATGAGGACAGAGCCTGTTTTGGGGTGACCAAAACAGCATCATCACTTCTCCTTTCCTGGGCCAGGAATTCCTAATTGAAAGCCTGCAGAAACCCACACGGCACTTCTGGATCGACCTCTCGGTGCCTGTGGCCAGGACGGCCTGGATGTGGGAGAACGGCTCTGACCTCGACCAGGACTGGTGAGCGCCAGGGGGAGCGCTGGGGGTCGGGGGGAGCACCCCACTGTCCCCGAGGGACCCCCGGGGGTGACACGAGCTCCTTCCTGCCACCCGCAGGTTCCAGCTGGATCTCGGGAAGTGACCCAAAGCCTGTGGAACGCTCAAGGGTAATGGGATCGACCCTCAGAACTGTGACACAAGGCTGCAGTGGATCTGCCGGAGAGAATCTGCCGAGATCTGAGCCTTCATTGCACCCCAAAACAAGCCAGCATTAATGCAGGAAAAATCCCAATTCCTGCGGACCCGGCAGCTCCTGCAGCGATGGACTGAACTGGAGCCAGTGAAAGTTTCTCCAAGGCGGGTGACATAGGGAGAAATCGCTGTAAAAAAGCGAATAAAACCTAAAAATAACTTGGGAAATTGCACTTCTGGAGTGAACACTGAGAAGAGGGAGAGAGAAATGTGGCATTTTAAGGGGTGTTTTGGTGCCAGGATGATCCGAGATTCAGCCGGGGGGGGCAACTTGAGACTGATGGTCCACTGTGTCCCTGCCCGTGTCCCCTGTGCTCCCCGCCATTTCCCCCCCATGTCTTCCCGTGTCCCTCTTGTGTCCCCCGTGTCGGGGGCAGTCTAGAGGCGGCCCCCGGGAGTCCCAAGGCCAGCCACAGCCGCCGGTCCCGGCAGCTTTTGTCTGGGAGCAATGCTCAGATATTCGCAATTTTAGGAGGCAGAATCCCACCTTCGGCACCCGCAGCCTCTGAGCCCGTGCTGCCTGTGCCTGGCAGAGGACCAAGGCAGCTCAAGGACAATGAAACAGCGATTAATTACCTTAATAAACGGCTCCTAATTAGCGGGTAGAAGTGAGGCCCCAGGGCCTCTCGCTGAGGTGGTGCCACTCCACACACAGGGCTGGGAAAGCCGTGCCGTGAGCTCTGCAAAACGATGTGTCCATTTTCAGATACATCTAGCATTTCATGGATCAATTCTCGACGTTTTATGCCTCTTTCAATGATACTTTATTGCTTCTCATCTCTTAGAAATCAGGACGGACCTTTTATTTTGACCATTTTAGGGGATAAAGGAGGGGTTTTTCTCTCACAATAGCTCGTGCTGCAGCTCCTTGTCCTTTCCGCCGTGGGGAGCAGCCCCATATGCCGGTTTTCCTTGGTCTGGAGACAAACCCCCAGCAGCGGCAGCCCCTCGGTGTCCCTCACCGGGGCATCACGGCGAGTCCCTCCAGTAGCTGTCGGGCTGTGGCGGGGGCAGGAAGCTCCGGTCTCGCTACCAGCTCACACCACACCGGGCCAGCGCCAGCGGGCAGAGGTGCTTTGGCTTCCTCTCCCCTTCCCCGTGTGCCCAGCCCAGTGTCACCACCCCCGTGTCCCCAGCCTGTGCCTGCCCGGCTCTGCCGTCACATGGAGGACGAGGATGGCTACGGGGTCTTAGACCGACGGGGCAAGCGGGATGTAAATAACGTGATGTGGGTTGGTCTTGTGAGTTCTTGGGGTGGCCCTGGGGTGGTCTGGGGGTTCTGAGGGGGATGTGGGTTGTCAGTTAGGGGTCGACGGGGTCCATTTGGTGGTCTCGATGAGGCCTTTGTGGGTCTGGGGAGAGGTCAGGGGCCCTGGGGTGGGTCCTGGCAGGTCCCGGGGTCTTTCTGGGAGGTCTCATCAAAGGGTTCTGGGAGTCCCATGGGGTGATGCTAGGGTGGGGTCCTGTGGGGGGTCATGGGGGT